>PVJN01007298.1:0-71840 GCA_004026805.1 Lasiurus borealis | reverse complement strand
TCGCTTTCCAAGACTTACAAGTCTCCAGAGAGGCAGAAAATAGCTCGCTTTCAGATCCACTGTAAAGATTTCACTTAAAAAAAGAAAATAAAATGGAACCCAACACTCCTGGCATCTAACCTGCGTACAAATTGAAAACTATACTAGTGTTTACATGGTTTGGGGTTTTATTAGGAAAGAGTTGCCCGGCATTAATAATATGGTGTTTAGCTAGAATGGAATTCCCGCTCTCCATCTTCCAGGCTGTAGGGAACTGGAAACACCCCGTCCATGCTCCAGCCTCCACGGCTCATTCAAGGAGGAGCGGCGGGGTTCAAGGCGCGAGGAACTCACAGCCGCCATGGATTTACATGTATAAGCCTGAGGCGGTCCCCCACCCCCCTGGGACGTGGATGGCATCCATCCCTCTGTAGACAGGAGGAAACTGAGGCTCAGATGGATTAAGTGCCTTGCCTAAGAAGACCACACAGGCAGTCAGTAAGGACACAAGAATTTGCCTCTGAGTTTGTCTGCATTTGTTTGTTAGAGACCTTGATTCATACTACTGACTCCTGTACTGACTCAGTGGTTCTCAATGTGTGTGTGTGTGTGTGTGTGTATGTGTGTTTGAGGGGGAGTGTTGATTTTGCCTCCTCAGGAGACACTGGCCATGTCACATCCATGGGTATGCTACTGGCATCTAATGGCATCCTACAACACACAGAACAGCCCCCATGACACGGGATTGTCTAACCCCAAATGCCAATAGTACAAAGGTTGGAAACTCTGAACCAACTCTAAGTGCCAGGTGAATACGGAGCACGTGATGGTTTTGAGGACACATAACAGACGTTTGTTCTCACAGTCACACCAAGAAAATGAGAATTCCTCGATAATGGACAAGCTCTGTCCCCAGTAGAACAGAATACCTACATTTTTCCATGGAATCATTTAAGGGAAAGGTGGTTCATTTTAGTTGAAATATTTAGGGGAAATAATTAGGCAATTTTGTTTTCCTTTCTCCGAATTAGAAGGAACCTTATCCTTCTGAGGACATCGGAGTCGAAGTCACAGAGCCCAGCCCCAAGGGCGTGACTCCCTGTTGGAGATTTCCCAGGGAGACCCCTGAGAGGCCCTGGGGCGTCAGGCCCACTGGCTCACAGCGTAGCAGCGAGACCTGCTGCGGTCAGGTGAGAGGTCAAGTTTTGAGCTGCTTCGTTTTAGGATCGCCCTTCAGAAGCCCCCAAAACCGGAGCTGAATGAGCTGGGGTATTTTGCAGGAGTGGGCTTGACAGATTTAAAAAAAAGAGTGCCCTGCTGACAACTCAGTGGTTAGAGCATCGGCCCTCAAACCAAAGGGTCTGGGATTCAATTCCCGGTCAAGGGCACATGCAGGTTTGATCCCTGGTCCTGGTTGAGGCTCACGCAAGAAGCAACCAATCGATGTGTCTCTCTCACCTCAACATCTCTCTCTCTCTCCCTTCTTCTCTCTTCCCCCTTCCTCCCTCTCACTCTCTCAAAGTACCAATTGAAAAAAATATCCTCAGGTGAGGATTAACAAAAAGAAAAGAAAAGAAAGAAAGAGCAACTATGGAATCACATCCAAGAAGATTCCAAAAATTCAAGATACAGAGAAGAGGTCTCGGACCAATAAATCATGGACGAGGATAGAAAGAAGGAAACAGGCAAGAATGAACAGGGTTTGTCGTGAACAGGATGAGGGCTTGTCAGGTGGGGGTCTGTCTGCTTATTTTAGAGGTCCGATAGGAATCAGGTGAGCACCACAGAGTCCTGCTCTGACTCTGGACATGGAGCTAGGTCTCCGCCCCGAACCCTGGCCTTCTCTGTAACCCACAGAGAAGAAAAGCTCCACTGCCTGGGGCCGAAACCGAAGCGCCAGCTCTGCATCCCCCTGGCCCGGCCTCCCAGCCAACCCTGGCCCTCGTGAGTACCTTAGCACTGACAAGGCCCATCTTCAGCTTCATGCCTGCACACATAGGGAGACCACGGATAGGAAACGAGACCAAAAGGCTGTGCTGTGTCCCCGGCCGCCACGTATGCACAGAGAGAGACACAAGAAGGATGCATTTCCACCCACACAGGGCCTGCAGCCCTGGGCAGGAGCCGGCCTGTGCCACACTGTACTTAGCCGGCGCTCTCCAATTTCATCACTGCTGGCTCAGAATGGGCCTGCAATTTTCATTTCTTTATGGGCTTAAATAATCTATTGCAAATGTCACCGGGAGGCTGTAATGCATTCTTGCCGAGGAAACTGCTCTTTCTGTTCAGTAACGTTCCGGTGGAAGGTTTGCCGGGCCGGGTAGCTGTTTTACATTAGCCCAGGGTGGTGTTTACATTGGATGCACCGATGTTTAAATCACTGGACAGATTTGTTATTAGTAGGGAGGCAGTGGTACTGTTTGGTCCGAGTATCTGGGGAGGGGGCGGGGTGTGGGGAGGGGGCTTCTATTAGTATTGATAATATTTTACAAGAGACCTTGCAGGGATGTTTATAATAATAGCAATGGCTGTTTATCTTACCGGGATTATGTTGAAGCAACTTTAATTGTATTCATATTAAACATATCAGCGTTAGAACTGATGTAATGTGTTTAGCATTAATATGAAGGTTGCTAAGTTGGGGGCTTTTGAGATAGAATTAAAGGGCCAGGAAGACAATGGGACATATGGAAAGCATTTGGGGGGTTTCTGTTCTTGTCTAACAAGAGGGATTAGTGCATTTGCCGAAATACAGTATGAGATGTACAGCGGGTTGTAACGCTCGCATCTGTTTCCCTTACGCCCGCGTCCTCTTGGCTGTGTGCGCACGGCGCCCGATTGCTCTCGGGTCCGTGCATTCTCACCAGCTCCACCAAAGCCCACATGTCAGGGATACTTCAGATGCTTTGCAGCTGGCTGTCGCGCCCAGAGATGTTTCGAGATGGATTTTGTAATGGCTTATAAAAGTCCCACGTTGCGCACTGGCGGTTATTGAGTGTGATATAGTGTGCGCAGGAATGTTCCCAATTCCCTCCACGCTGTATCCATCAATCTGCCTCTATTAGGGCTGGCAGGATAATGACCGGAGCGAGGCTCTGGACTTTATCTCCGGCTGAAAGAAGCGTCCTAATTATCTACTCATCAGAGCTACCCCACTCCTGGCTCGGGGAGACACTGCCAGCTCAGGCCCCGAAATTCCAGATCCTTGCAGTCACTGACCAGGCCCGCAGAGGTCGAGATGCAAGATTGTGTCCAGCCCAGCTGGGGGAAATCGGGGTCCCAATAAATCCTGGAAATCCTCCTGACTCCCCAGCTGGAGGCACTGTCCAGTTAACCCCTCAAGGCTCAGTCTCTTGGTCCGCCTCCTTCCAGGCCAGTTCAGTGCCCAGGCCCAGGTGACTGTATGACCTGGGGCTGTGTGACTTTCTGGTGGCTCAGCCCCAGCTCAGGCAAGTCAGGAGCCCTGGCTTTCCATAACGCATGGCCAAGCTGCACCTCCCTGCTGAGGAGTCCATGGGGAAACATGTGACAGCCCCTCACAGAGGAACTGAACACACCGTACACTTCTTTTTTTTTTTTTAATATATTTTATTGATTTTTTACAGAGAGGAAGGGAGAGACATAGAAAGTCAGAAACATCGATGAGAGAGAGACATCGATCAGCCGCCTCCTGCACACCCCACAGTGGGGATGTGCCCGCAAGCAAGGTACATGCCCCCGACCGGAATCGAACCTGGGACCTTTCAGTCCGCAGGCCGACGCTCTATCCACTGAGCCAAACCGGTCTCGGCACCATGCACTTCTTATTGGCCAAGTTAGAAAACCTCATGGAGCATTAGGCCTCTACAGAAAATGAATGGTTTGCTTGACAGAGACATGTCTGTTTTCTAGTAGAATACTCAAAGAATATGTATCTTAAACATTTTTTTGGCATAATACTTTTCACGAACATTGTCCCATAAGCTTGCATTATTATCACCATTATTCTTTTCATCCCCATTTTACTGATGAGGAAGCTGAAGCTCAGAGAGAGCAGAGGAGTCATCTGTTTGCTCTCCATTATTTCCTCTGTGCTGGCCACGCAGACATAGAGTCCCCGTCGCACTGGCAGTTAACAAGTGACTGAGAGGGGAGTGAACACACAGGGTCACCAGGTCCACTTGTCTTGTGCTTCCCAACCCACCACACTGCCTTCCTTCCAGAAAGTTCCCAGTAGGTCTGCAAACATAGGAGGGGCTCAGGGTGGAGCACATGCATGAGTAACTATAATGTAAGGTGCAAAGAACTTAGGAGGCAAGAGAGACAGCGTGGTGAGATTTGAGGAGAGGGAGACAACAGTTGATAGGATGCACAGGCCTTGCCAAGGAGTTAGAGTTTGGAAAACCATTGGAAAACCAATAAGACCTACCCTTGCAAAGGAGAGAATGGCGAGGTAGGCAGAAGGGACAGGGGGAGCCAAGGTCTAGGGCTGGAAAGCAGAGGGAACATGTGGGGAGGGGCAGGTATTTTCCTTTGGTTTCCAGTGATTCCTGTGATGCAGATAGGAAGGAGGAGTGGCAGGTCCCACTGAGTGCTACGTGTAGCTCATCAAGGCAAGCTGACAAGCTAGTCTTTCCCCTTTAAGAAACGGGGAACTAAGGAATGCTTTAGAGCAGGACCATGACATACATGATCAGAGCTGTTTTCAGATGATTAAACTGAAAGCTTTGGATGGAGTGGATAGCAGGAGGAGGAGGAGGAGGGGCATCCTGACCAATGGCAGAGTAATCCAGGCCAAGGCAAGGGAGGCTTTCATACAGGTGGGAAGGGGCAGAGAATATGCATCCCAGAGAGACAGGAAGTGGAAATGTGACCACATATGACTGTTTCCTCACTCTTGGAGGGCCACTGGCAGCAGCTCAAATGAGAGAGGCCAAAGAATAAGCCGCGTGGCAGCAGCGTTCAGCCCAGATGGTGTTTCGGGACTCTAAAGGGCGGAGTCTTTGTATCTTACCTTGGGAATGTATTTTGCAGGATGTATGAGTTTGCTCAGGCTGCTGTAACAATCAATGTACCACAGACTGGGGGAATGGGGAGGGACTTAAGCAATAGAAATTTCTTTTCTCACAATTCTGGAGGCCAGAAGTCCAAGATCAAGGTATCAGTGTGGTGTGTTGTTCTAGGCCTCTCTCTCTCCTTGGCTGGTGAATGGCCACCTTCTCCTTGTCTTGTGGTGGTCTTCCCTTTCTTCCTGGCTGGGTCTGAACTTCTTCTGATAAAGACATCAATCAGATTGAATTAGAACCTACCCTAACGGCCTCATTTTAACTTAACTATCTCTTTAAAGATCCTGTCTCCTCCTGAACTCACATTCAAGGTACAAATTTGGGGGGAACAGTTCAGTCAGCCCATAACCAAGGAATTGACAGTTTTCCTTCACATGCCCAGTATCACATGAGCTTACCCCAAGTCAGAGTAAAAGAAGACAGTTTCCCAGGCTCTCCTCATTTCCCACCAGCGGCAGGAAGAGCCAGGAGTGGGAAGTGGGTGGGATCTAGAGCCAGCCTGCCCAGATTCAAATCACAGCTCCTCCACTTACTGGCTGCATACTGCAGTCTTGCCAGGATTGCTTATCTCTCTGGGCCTGAATTTTCTCATTTGTAAAATGGAACTGGTTGTATTCTCCACCCGATAAGTGTGTTATGAGGGTTAAATGGGTGAACATATGTGCAAATCTTAGATGATGCCTGGTATGTACTAAGTGCTCAGCACATGTTAATTATGGCATCCATTAATATACTGGGTTTGAGCAAGCATGGAGATGATAGATGTTTGAAGTCGATAGGTCAAGAAGGGCTTTACCAAGGAGAAATATGGTCTAGAAGCTTTTCTTAGCATTTTACAAAGATGACAGGAATGTGTACACAGGCTAGAAAGATCCCAGTCCTTGCCTTGATGCCATTACACATGCCATATATACCCTAACTCACCCTGAGTGCCCAGTAGCACAGACCAGGGACTGGCAGGAAGGAGGGCTGGTCCTGACCAGGCTATCAGAGAAGGGGGAGCTTATACAAATCACTGGAACACTGAAGGGCCTGGGACCAGACCAGTTTAATAATACAAATACTATGTGGTGGGGGCCACAGGAAATGAATGACCATGTTGTATATCAAATCAAATTGTGCCTTGTAAGGGTGTCCCCCAGAGCCAGGAACCAGAGTGAGGCGCGTGAGGCACTGAACTCAGGCACGAAATTTAAGGGATGCCCAAACCCAGTAATCCAGATAAAGTATCATCTTAATGCAGTCCCTTTCCAAATCAAAATTCATACAAAAATAAATTCATAGTAAGCAAAACGAACATTAAATAAAGATTAGATTGGACCCTGCTTCTGCATAATGGCCTTGTTTGCCATACCCGATTCCTAGCCCTGGTTCAGTCTTGCTATTTCTGAGCCATGGAACTTGGGGAATGAGGTCCACCTCATCTGTAACATGGGTCTAATATTGCCTACATCACAAGGATATTGTGAAACTTAAGACAAATGTATTATGGCACCTAGTTCTGTGTCTGGAACATTGTAGCACTCGAGAAATATTTACTAGAGCTGAAGAGATCATGTTAGATCTCTCCTAATGGGGTTCAAACATCACTGTGTGTGAATGTTGAGTGCAAAATTGATGTCCAAACCCAGTAGGACGTCTTATAGATGGCCCAGTGTAATTAACATGTAGACCTTTAACTTGGTCCTTAAGAGGAGGACAGTGTGTGTCTAAACCCAGTTTAAAGGGCCCCTCCAGACCCAACAAAGGTGTGCACATTGGAGTGCCTTTTCACAGAGAAGAACGTGTGGCTGAGCAGACGTGCGCACTGCCCAGCATTGCCAAGGCAGAGTATCAAGCAGAGCTGGGCCAGTGGCCAGGACAAAAGCCTGGGTGTTATTTCTGAGTTACTCACAGAAGGGGTATGGTGCTCTGTGCAGGGCTGGTGATGGTTCCGGGAGCTGGTATGGGTTGGAGCATGGGCCATACAGGGAGCCAAGTAGGTTCCAGCCCGCTGCCACCCACACTCTCTTGCTTCCTGGAAGCAAGGAGAGTCCCGGTTTACACCTGCTGTCCTGGCATAAGTGTTAGGAGTTACCAAACATGCCTTCGTCTGGATAGAAACCTACAGCATCACTCTGATGATAGCACCTTTCGGGCAGAAGACACTGAGCTGTGCTTTTTTTCCTCTCAGGAAATGCCCTCCATTGGACCAGGTCTGTGTGCTCTCTCAGTTTCCTCAGTGGCTGCCCCAAGAACCAGCTCAGAGCAGACAGGCTCAAAGTATTTGCCAAATGGCACTAAATCGAGGAACCCAAACAACGCATCTTCTCTGCTGTGAGTCTGCCCTCACTCTTCTGCCCATAACGGCTTTCATTCCTGGTCTCTGACTTCCCCGAGGAAGGGACAACTGTCGGCAGAGCCACTGTGCTGGGAGTGAGTCAGAGAGGAAAGCAGAAATGAAAGCCAGCCAGAAAGTGAGAGGGCCCCGCCTGGCTTGCACTTGGCGTGAAACAAATGCCGAAGGCACACCCTGCAGGAGAGGGACAGGGTTCTGCCCCTCCCACTGCGAGGGGAACCCCGGTCTTGTTTCTCAGAGCACCATAGCAGCCAAACCCCCAGAAAAGCACAGCCTCTGTCAGACATTCAGCTGAGAAAACTGCGCTAAGTGTGAGGCATAGGGACCTAGCGACAATGGCCGGTCTGAGGCTGGTAGGAGGCCCTGCTTGGCATCACCCTGTGCCTACATCTGAACTTCCTGGATCCCACCTTTGGTTCCCAGATGCTCCCCTCCTTAGGGACAGTCCTTCCAAGTTGCTCTCTTTGCTCCTGACCTTGGCTCTGAGGGGAACCTGCCTCTCTTGGCTCATCATTGCATGGCTTTCCTCCCCAGCCCCTCTTCAAGGCCACCTTTTCTTAGGTCAGTGGTTCTCAGACTTTATTACTACATCCAAGTCCCCACAGGGCCTGATGAATACAGATCGCTGGGTCTCCCCATCCCTGGAGTTTCTGCTTCAAGAGGTCTGGGGTTGAGCCCGAGAATGTACATGTTTACCAGCTCCCAGGTGATGCTGATGCTGAGGTCTGGGGGACATACTGTGAGAACCTCTGCTCTTGATCCTCTTGGGGGAAAGGCCTACTCCCAGCAGCTGGACCGTTCTCTACACCAGCAACCCTCTTGGCTGCATATTTGAATCAATGTGTGTGTGGTGTGGGGGGGGGGGGGGGACACTTGTGAAGGTCCCCACAGCAGCCCACACCCGGGACTGATTGCATTCAGATCCGACAGTGGGACCAGGCCAGTGGTCAGCAAACTCATTAGTGAACAGAGCCAAATATCAACAGTACAATGACTGAAATTTCTTTTGAGAGCCAAATTTTTTAAACTTCTTCTAATGTCGCTTCTTCAACATAGACTCACTCAGGCTGTGGTATTTTGTGGAAGAGCCACACTCAAGGCGCCAAAGAGTCACATGTGGCTCGAAAGCTGCAGTTTTTCGACCACTGGACTAGGCCATTGCACTTTTTAAGGCTGCTCAGGTGATTCCAAAGTGCATTTAAGGCTAAGAAACACTATTTTCTGGAAACCTGATTTTCCTTGGTCTTTCTGCCAATCACAGCTTCCCTCCTAATCCGACCTGAGCAAGTCCCTGTTTTCCTCCACTCGTCGGTTTTTCTGACCTCACTGCAGGGTTCTCTCACGTGGAGTTCATCTGACAGGACCAAACTCTGTGACACCTTCACACAATATTCTCTACATGCTAGTTCATTTATTTTCTGGGCTGGTGAGGGGTGAGAGAGAAGGGGATCCTAATATGTAGTGACAGGAGAAGATTTGACTTTGCGAAATGGGCACATAGTGCAATATACAGATCTTGTAACCTGGAAACCCACACCTGAAACCTATATGTTCATGTTGACCAATGTCACCCCAATAAATTTTAATTTAAAAATAAATAAAGCACTATAATAATAATAATAAGGGAAGTGGTGAGAAAATGCTATCTTAATACAAGATTATATTCAGAAACAGGTTCTTCTGATAATTTGTTTCCATGGCCAATGGAGATTAAATGTTCTCTTTTAAAAGAAAATCCATCCAGCAGGCAGGACTCAGTGGTTGACTGTCGACCTATAAACCAGAAGGCCATGTTTCGATCCCAAGTCAGGACACATGCCCATTTAGGGCATGTTCAGGAAACAGCCGATCAATGATTCCCTCTCATCGTTGATGTTTCTCTCTCTCTCCCTCACCCTTCCTCTCTGAAATCAATTTTTTTTTTAAATCCCATTTTTGTGATTTTCTGAATTAGACCCACTTCTCAGGAGGATGAAGAAAGGGTTTCAATTTAGATAGTAAAATGAGTCAGGAGCATAAAGCACACCACATCAACACGCTCGTGGGTTTGAAAGGCTCAGCTGACAGCACCTGCCTGAACACGTCACAGAAATTCGCAGCCCAGCTAGGCAATCGCTGGTGAGGCTTTCTTCTTTAACTACCACTCAAAGGCGTTTGGTGCTTGGATAAGAGAGGGGCCGACTTACGTTTTGCCAATTATGTAAAGCATTCCACATGGAGGTTCTAAATAAACAGGCGCCATATTTCCAATCCCTTCCCAGGACATTTGGCCCACAAAGGATTGATGCTTGGCCTAGCTGGCCTTCCTCTCCATCCCCGTTGGCTTCCTAGTTGTTCTTTCCATCACAAGCATCGCAGAGGTGGACATGATGACCACTCCTGCTCCGCAGAAAAGCCGGCTCTTCCAGAAATCAGGGAAGAGCGATTTCCAGCTGCAGGAAGTTAGCACCAATGCCAGTGCAGCGGAGCGGCCGAGCAAGCTGCGACCTCTAATGCACTGATTTGCAGAATGAATATCATGTGGGGAAGGCAAGTTTGGAAAGCTCTCTCAAGAGTTCGGTTTAGGAGAGGAAGAGGGAGACGAGCGAGACGGCTGGCAAGAAGGCAGGGCCAAGGGGGGGTTTTGTTTGTTTGCTTGCTTGCTTGTTTGTTTTATTTTATCATATTAGAGACTTGAATTCATATGTCTAGGTCAGAAGGACCGGAATATACGAAGAGATCAACAGAGTAAAGAGTGTACCCGTAACACATGGCATTTTGTCGTTCAAGAGGCAAAGAGGGTGAGTGAAATTTAGCAGAAGTTTGCTTTGTTTTGCTGCCTTTCTGTGAAGTCACTGGCTTCCTCCCTTCCCCCTACGGCCTCCCCCCAACCCCCCAACCCCCGCTCCCCTGCTTAGGAGTATTTTGTCTGTAGCAAATTCCCATAGAAGGTACACATTATGGAGTGAGGAGAGGGTCTATCATAGGGAAGGAACTTTTTGGAAGAGGGTTGGGTCATAATGGCAAATATTACAACTGGACTCTAAAGTTCTACTGAGAGTGGCTTTAAAAGTTTTTGATAGTTTTGTTTTGTATTTTACTAGAAGCCCAATGCATGACATTTATGCAAGAGTAGGCCTTCCTTCCCCTGGCTGCGGCACCAGCTTCCCTCACAGCCCTGGATTCATCCAGAGGATGTCCGGTCTAATTAGCATATTATGCTTTTATTATTATAGATTGAGTTAAAAAAATTCAAGTGTACCATACTAATCTTGTCATACAACCTGTTGAATTTTTACATGTGCATATACCTACCTACTACCAGATCAAGGTACAGAGCACCCTAGAAGCCTCTCTTAGGCCTCTCCCAGTCAGTACCCATCCCCAAACTGCTGCTCAGACTTCAGTCGCTGCAGATTCAGTCTTCTGTTCTTGGACTTGGTATAAATGAAATTACATGTAAATGGCTTTCTTTGATCAACATAATGCCTGTGAGATTCATCTGTGTACTGGAGAGTACTATTACTTTGTTTGCTTTTATTGCTCAAGAGTAGTCTATTACATGAAAAAATTGCAATTATTTTATTGATAGACATTGGATTACTTCTGGTTTAAGGCTCTTATGAACCAGGGTGATAGTATCCTAAAATACGCCTTAGGTAGACATCCTTTTTCCTCTCGGTGGGCTATCTGGGAGTGAAAGGGACAGGTCCGAGTTGGTGTATGCTCAGCTGTAGGAAATAAGAGCAAAGGGTGTTTTGAGGCTTCCCATGAACTACAGGATAAGACCAGAGATTTGTAACACATGGCGCTTTCCGTTCTATCACTCTTGTCTGGTTCTCTAACCTTACCTCTCACCATAGCCCTTTCACCCCACCCAGTAGCCATCTGAACGTCACACATTTTCCCCAACCTTCTTAGTTATCTGGTGGCTCCAGGCCTGTGCTCTTGCTGTCTCCTAGGCCAGTGGTTGGCAAACTCATTAGTCACCAGAGTCAAATATCAACAGTACAACGATTGAAATTTCTTTTGAGATCCGAAAACCGACTTCTGTGCATGGGCCACGAAGATTCAATCACACTGTATGAGCATATCTGTATGTGGTATTTTGTGGAAGAGCCAGACTCGAGGGGCCAAAGAGCCTCATGTGGCTCTCAAGCCACAGTTGGCCGATCACTGTCCTAGGCCTATGATGCTTTTCTCCCTTTCTCTATTAGAGAAATCCTATCGACCCCTGAAGACAATAGACTATAATTACTCCATCACCAGATCATTCACCAGCCTTCCTCTTCTCCCCTGCCTGTAACACTTCCGCCTGTGCTCTCAGCCTTCTGCACTTCGCTGGATTAGCTCCAATACTCTGTGTTGAGATGACTTGGTTATGAGACTCTGACCTCCTGCAAGGCATGGCCGGCACCCTGGTCAACCCTCTGCCTCAAGGACCTCAAACAAAGAAGGGTCTTAATAAATATCTTTCAGATTTAACAAATGAACTGGATTTTAAACAAGGAAGATAGTCTATTTTTTCCTTCCCCAGACACATAACAAGAAGAAGTGAACCACGCAGGTCCTATGACATTTCAGGTGGCATTGCTTGACAGATCCGCAACATATAGTAAAACTGAAAGTGGGCCAGACCCAGAAGTGGGACTTCTGAGTGACCATTTCCTCCTCTCCTCAACACTTTCCAAACTCTAAAGGACACGCTGGTGACTCAGACCTTGTCTGGTCCCATAATACCAAACGCTTGATACAAAGTGTTTTTGTGTGTGTGTGTTTGGCAAACTGTCCAAAACTGGATGTTTCCAAATATCCAGATGTTCTCCCTGATATAACCCAAACAACTCTGTGTGTTTGTCACATTTTATTAAGATATTTCTTATCATAAAAACAGAACTTGGGTTGAGTTGAAGATTCAGTCAAGACAGAGCCAAGGGCAGAAACTTTGACCGACTCACTGTACCCCAGAGGTTGCCTAAGACATGTAGCCCCGAGATTAATCCAGGAGATATGCCTGATATGTGCAAAGTCATCAACACCCAACTCTTCCAGGAGTTTCCAGGTGTGCTGCTGTTGATTACCCAGATATGTGCGGAGCACCTCCCTCATTGGTCAGTCCTTCTCAGCCAGGCTAGAGTATCCTACAACACGCCTTTTCCCAGACATGCCATGAACTTGAAACTGCTAAGCCTGGATTTTGCTCACTCCTTTCTCTAAAATGCCTTTTCTCATTCCTGCTCAGCCCATCCTTCCAATCCCAGCACCCGACTGCCCCCATGGAAAGTGATCTTTTGCTCTCAATCTCCTCTCTATCCAAATTCTTCCAAGAGTCACCTCAAATGCCCACTCCCTATAGACTCTGGATTACTACTTCTGATGTACTTGTTTGTTTAAAATCCAGTTCATCTGTGCCTAGCCAGGTGGCTCAGTTGGTTAGAGCATCATCCCAAGACACCAATGACCTCATGCTATCCAGCTACCAAGTTCTCCCAACGCCCTACCCTCTGCTTCTTTCTGGGAATCACCTGGCAAGTACTGCATTTTAGCACAACTGTCTATGCATATATCCCTGTTCCCACAAGTAGTAAGTGCTTGAAGGGCATGGTCTCTATCTGCTATGTACTGTATTTGTGTTTCCTCAGGAAAATCACAGTCACTTTGAAATATTGATTGAATGTGACCATTTCAATGTCTGGCTTATGGCCATCATCTGGATGTCCTAAAGTTGAGGAACAGTGGAAAGAGCTCTGGATTAGGAGTCAGGCTGACCTGAGTTCCACACCAGAACTGCCACCACCTCGCTCTGTGTCTTTAGACAAGATGCCTTCACACGCTGGGCCTCAGTTTTCCCATCTGTAAAGTAACCGTGTCTCCAAAACTGGTGTAGCGAGATAACTGTTCAGGCAGAATTAAATAGAGGTGCCCAATATGTCAACATTTCCATTTCCTACTCAGGATTAGAGATGAGTGATTATTTTGGGTCAGACCTTTTTTGTTTGAGGGAAGTCACCTTCAGTATAAAAGTCTAACAGAGCCAAGACTGGTTTGGCTCAGTGGATAGAGCGTTGGCTTACGGACTGAAAGGTCCCAGGTTCGATTCCGGTTGGGGGCATGTACCTTACTTGCAGGCACATCTCCACTGTGGGGCGTGCAGGAGGCGGCTGATCGATGTCTCTCATAGATGTTTCTGACTTTCTCTCTCCCTTCCTCTCTGTAAAAAATCAACAAAACATATTTTTTTAAAAATCTAACAGAAAAGGAAGCTACAGCAGAACTGAGTGTGCCTTTGTGTGGAGAACTGGAATTCAGGCCGACTTATTTCTGTATCTCCGATGCGCCTTCCTGACCTGGCCTGGGAAGGCCCACGGTCAATGTTTAGTGAATGAATGAAGGATTCATCTAGCTGAGACTCGAGCAAAACAGAACCAGGGACAGGGAAGAGTCTGGCCTTTCAGAACTGAAGCATCTGATCAGAGAATATCTGTAGCCAGGCTAACGAGCTGAGCCCTGGAGAACTAGACTTGGGCTTCCTGAATTATACTCTGGCACCATCAGAATCCTGCCTTGAACCTGGGCAGGGCCAAGCCTCTCTGCCTGGGAGTCCAGTGGCTCCAGTTGTTAGGAGGGGACAATTGTGCTGTTCAGGAGCCTGACCATGTCTATCCTGGTCACTCTTTGAGGACAAGTCGACGACGTATTTCCTGAGGGCCCTTTGAGCTGCAGCTTCCCTGGTCTCTACCTGCCTGCTCAGTGGGGCCCCTGACCCCTGTCTTCATCCACTCTCCCCTTTTTCTTTCTCCTTTACCTCCTGGATCCTACAATGGCAGGTTACACAAAAGCCGCAAATTCCAAGCTATATGTAGCAGAGAGCGGCTGTTTGTCCCAAAATACCACGTCGCTGACTGCAGCAAACACAAATTACAAGCTTTATCTAATCACAGTGATGTGACCGGTCATTTTTGGTTTCCAAAAATGACGGCGAGTGGCGTGCTTCTGCAGCTGGCGGTGGCCCTGGCCGGGGTTTCAGATCTGGAGTGCTCGCAGCTGAGCACGGAGAGCGGGCATCCCAAGTGCCCGAGTCAGAAAGGAGAATCGGAGAGGGGAGGGAGGAAGGAGGAAGGAGGACTCTGAGAAACAAAGCCCTCTGGTTCGGACCTCAGAAATAAGTTATCTGAAATGATCACGTTGCGTCGCACCGCAGCAAAGGTTACCGGCGGTCATCTCCCTGGCACACGCCGCTCTTTCATGTCCATGACACCGAAGGGGAGTCAGCCAGTGGCCACACCAGGCACCAGAGGAAATGGAGCTCATTTAAAAGTCATTGGTTTGGTTCGAGGGTTGGGTTTCGTGGCTTCTTCACTCGTGCGTTGAGGAAGGAGCCACTGGGCTTGGCGTTCAGAACCTGGGTTATGACCATGACCTTGTCAGCCCCCTTCTCCCAGTGACCTTCTGAATAAGGCGGGGCTTAGAGCACCGCCCGCCTCCCCGGGGGTGAGGGGAGGTGAAACGAGGGGACTGTGAAGCGCCGGCCACATATCTGGCACAGATCAGCCTGGATGAAAGGGACTGAGCCGTTCGCCCTGCCCTGGGTGCTCTCTCTGCACCTTTTAATCATAGCCATCTGCCTGGCCCTCCACCCCCAAATGAGTGGGCTTTCCTTTGCTGGGAACCGGCAGGAGGGGGGCCCAGCCTCCCTCGTCACATTGTGCGGCTTCAGTTTTCTGCATGACGAGCTCGGCCTGTGATTCAGAGTGTCAAACACCGCCACTTAAAATAAACCGTGTTCCACTCGGAGGCCGGGGCATGTGTGCACACGCGGGAGGCAGCCCCCGTGCGCTTTAAATAGCCCCAGGACGTGCTCCAGCGGTTCTCTCTGCTCAAGCACCGAGGAGCGCACGGCCTGTCAACAGCCACCTTCCTCCACACCAGAGAGAAGCCGCACGAGGCCATGGTTTCCAGGGAACGCGAGCCGCCGCCCTGAGCATCTTCTGCAGCAGGGCCTGCCGCTCCGGGGCCAGCGGAGGGGAGAAGAAGGATGGACACGTACGTCCACCGGCGGCTGCAGGGATAACAGTGAAACAATGAACGGTCCAAACTCAAACGGACTTTCACTTCCCTAAACTATAAATAAGCCGACGTTTTCTCTCCTTGACTTTAATACCATGTTCGTACTTCTTGTGAATGGGGCCTTTAGGAGAAAGAATTGTAATTTGCTGGGTAATGCTAGAAAATTCAGCTCTGGAAAGAGAAGATACCTTTCAGCTGGAGCTTTCTGTTGTTCCGAGAGGCCAGTTCCCTCTTGGGAAATGGTTGCAATAAGACTCTGACCCAAGGGAGCAGCGTTCTATTTTTACCCGCCGTTATACATGCTGCAAAGAGCTTCATCCTCCAGCTCCCAGCGGGGTCAGTACGCAGTTAACTAGAAGTCATCGCTTTTCAGCCTCCGCCACCTTAGAAAAGGAAAGCAACCCTGGAGCTAATGCGACTGAAGGAGGTGCTGTGGTGCCAAAGTGGGTGGATTTCTGACTTCAAGCAGAAACCCGGGGAGAGATGACAGTGATGCTAGAAACTAGCATTTGCAGGCTCTACTGTGTGTCGCACATTATACTGGAGGGTTTCACATCCCTTATTTCACGTCATCCTCAGAACAGTCCTAGGGTGTAGGTGCTTTTATTACCATTTGATCAATGGCGAAGCTGAGATTTGGAGAAAAGTAACTTGCCCAGAGCGTTTCTGTTTCTTCTGGCTACCAGGAAGCTCAAGGTTAAGTCTGGTCAAATTCAAGGGAACTGGGGGTTGTACTTGTGGTTTTCTCATTCCCAGCTTCATTTTTTTCTTCCGCCCCTACTTTCCGGTTTTCTTTCTTCCCTGCTTATAATTTAGTTCTGCATTTCTCCTGCAATATAAAGCAACCTTAAAGCTTATTGGAAGAGAGAGTGAATTGTCAATGAGCAAAAGATGAACAGCAGCATAGCCAAGATGGGAACTCGAGTCCCAGGTGCCCGAACCGGCTGCCCTCCCATGTGCTCTCTGCTTCCCATGGGGCCGTCTCTTTGGAAATGTGCTTTTGCAAAGGGGACAGGTCCACAGGAGGTCAGGAGGAGACTCCCAGCATGAACTACCTCAGGCCCCTTAGGGAAAAAGAGGTGGAACTCGCATTTCAGATCTTTGGATGGAAGAATCTTCCTCTGGAAGAACTTGGCTCTTTGGTGAGAGGCCCAGAGGGTGGGGACCCAAGAGTGAGTAACCAACTGTGGCTCCCGACCTTGGTAGAGGCAACCCTCCACATCGCTTAGGGAACGTGTGTTCTAGCATCTCTTTAGGGACATGTTCTAGCATCTCTTTCGGGTAGCACAGTGTCTACCTGAAAAGAACCATCACAGTGACACAAAGCTTTCCAAAGCAGTGGGGTACCAGATGAAAGGGCGGTGACTTATAGCCTCCTTGGGTCTCAGCAAGAAACAGTTGTGAAAGTGAACAGGGGCAACGGGGTTCTATTTATAACATACAAATTTCTGGCGCGCTTAAGCTGGTCAAAGGAAGCTACACGTTGTGATTGGGAGAAAATTAAAAGGAAATGAAAATTAAGTGCCCATTCGTGGCAGGCATGGAGCTGCATGTTTCACATCCCGTGCCCTGTGGCGTTAGGGTGGCAGCCCTCTGGAGTAGGCCCGGTTATCTCTCTGTGGGTAAGCGGGGAATAAGGCTCAGGGTGGTTCAATAACCTGGACAAGCTGGCTGGTGCCAAGACGGATTCATACGCTGGGACAGTCCAGTTGTGAAGCCCCATTCCTTCTACGCAGCTGCACCATTTAGGAGCAATGTCTCAAGTTCACTCTACCCTGACCCACCCAGTGATGGATGTGTATCCTAAAGGGACACTAACCCGAATATCTATAAAGGTCATTGAAAATTTAATATAAAGCTCATAGGAAATATAAAAGCCTGAGAACAGGCACACATAACACAAAATGCTGGGAAAATAAGCAGACCCACCATGAGCTCAAATCACAAAGCGGCAATAATAAAAATTTACAATATTCAAAATTAAAGAACATGAATATGCATAACGGAAAAAAAGTACATAGGAGCATTTAGTATATAATCAAGTAAGCATCAAAATAAGTTGGGATAATTAACTCTGATTTAATCATTTATTTTATGTAACAATCACAATTTGGAAATAAATTATTTTAGATTACACTTTATATGATGTGAAAAAGTAAACTCCAGGTAAATTTAAAAAGTAAAATTATTAAAACAAGCCATAGAAATAACAGAAGTAAAGCAGGATATTTAATCACAAATTTGGAGGAATGTATATTTGATAAATAGAAAATAATATAACTTCCAAAGAAATGAATTCAACTCTACCAACTTTTCTTCAAAATAACATAACTCTATTCAATAAAAACAGCTGTCATTGTAGTAAAAGTGAAACTATTTCTAAAAATCTGGCACAGGTATTAACTTTAATGCATATGATATACAAGTAGCCAGCACAATTCTGACCCAACAGCAATGGGTAAATGTCAATTAACACAGGCCAGTCCTACAGAGGAAATCAACATATATTCAACTTTAGAAAATAAACATGTAGCAGAAACTGGTTTGGCTCAGTGGATAGAGCATTGGCCTGCGGACTGAAGGGTCCCAGGTTTGATTCCAGTCGGAGGCGTGTACCTTGGTTGTGGGCACATCCCCAGTAGGAGGTGTACAGGAGGCAGCTGATTGATGTTTCTCTCTCATCGATATTTCTAACTCTCTATCCTTCTCCCTTCCTCTCTGTAAAAAAATCAATAAAATATAAAAAAAGAAAAACATGTAATGAAGCATCATTCGATACATACTTCCAGATTGCACTATATATTGGTTTTATTCTTGAAGAAAACAGTATAATAGATAATAAGATCCTTAACATAATTTGTACCCTTTGAGCCAGCAAATCTATCCTAGAAATTAATCCAAAAGAAATAATCTAAAATCAAAATTTGTCCACACATTTCTTTTTGTGGTATCGATATGAGGAGACAAATGTTAGCTGAACCTACTGTGGTAATCATTTCACAACAGATGTAAATCAGACCATCATGCTGTGGGCATGGCAATTATTCCTCAGCAAACCTGGAAACAAATTTATAAACACAAAGATACTTGCTATGTTATCTAAGTGAGTAAAAAAAAAATGGTAAACACAAAGATTCTTTGCAATGTTATCTAAATAATTAAAAAGGAAAATCATTCACATGAATGACCAATAGGAGCGAAATGAGGAAATGATTGTGGTATAACGACCGGATGGGATATCGGGCCCACACTGTGAGATGATGTAACAACAATATCGTATGGAGTGGAAAGGACAGATCACGAGGCTAAATGTGGACTGAGGTCACAGTCACATACACACATGTGTAAATGAAAGAATGCTGGCAGGGCCATAGAACATAGCAACTTTAAGGAAAGGCATGTAATGAATGTTTTCCATATTTTTGAATTCCCCTCAATGTTGTTCTAATGAAGCTTTAACCATAACTTCAAACTGCATGTCAGAGTTTGAGCACCCATGGGACACTTGCACTGGACTGGCTGGTCCTTCAGATGCTCCTCATGAGGGTGCCCCGAGCCGTACTGCCAGCTAGGCAGAGCGCTGTTCCCAGACAGAAAGACAGGGTGGAGAGACTCCTGGTCCCTGTCAGAGTCTGTGTCTGTGCTGGACCTGGGGCTACTACAAGAGAGTGCCACACACCAGGTGGCTTTCAGAATGAACATGAATTCTCTGACGGTTCTAGGGGCTAGAAAGCTAAGGTGTCGGCAGGACTAGACCCTTTGACTCTGGGCAGAATCCTTCCTCTCTTCTTCCTCAATTCTGGTAGCCAGCACAATTCTGACCCAACAGCAATGGGTAAATGTCAATTAACCCCTGGTGCTCCTTCATCTGCCGCTGCATCACATGGCATTCTCTGTGTTTTCATATTCTCTTCTTCTAAGGACACAAGTCATATTGGATTGAGGGCCAACCCTAGTATGATTCCATCTTACTTACCTGCATCCACAATGACCCTACTTCCAAATAATGTCCTATTTTGTAAGAACTTCAAATCATCTTTTCATGGGAAACACAACTCAACAGTTTCTAGCCCAGGAACTTTCAAATACAACCTGCCCTGTCTCCAAAAAATCCAGTTGGTCATAGCCTTACTCCTCCACTTCTCTCCATTCTCCCATCAATATGATATAAGTAGGAAGTCAGACAATGAATGTTAATTTTCATGGTAGCCATTTGGCACCATTTGGCACCCAGTCACAAACACTTCTTGCTGGAGTTGCTTTGCAGGATTGACTTAAGTAATAATCCCAAGGAGGGTTCTTTTTTCTTTTCTTTTTTAGTCTGTATTGTTGAAAGTATTGCAAAAGTTCTCCTTTTTCCCCATTAACCTCTTCCAGCCTGCTCCTATCCCCTCCCCGCAGGCCCTCACCATTGATTGTCTGTGTCCATGGGAAATGCATATATATATGCTAGTTCATTGGTTGATCTCTTTCCTCCTACCTTCCCCTGCTTCCCTCTGAGTTCAACAGTCCATTCATGCTTCTACATCTCTGGGTCTATTTTTGATCATCAGTTTATTTGATTTATTAGATTCCACACATGAGTGAAATCATATATTTACTTTTCTCTGACTGGCTTATTTCACTCAGCATAATACTCTCCAGGTCCATCTATGCTGTTGCAAATGGTAAGACTTGTTTCTTTTTTGCAGTTGTGTTGTATTCCATTGTATAGATGTACCATAGTTTTTTAATCCACTATTTAATGATGGATATTTAGGCTTGTTCTAAATCTTAGTTATTCTAAACGGAGCTACTATGAACATAGGGGTGCATATATTCTTTAGGTTTCTTAGGATGTATTATTAGAAGGAGGATCGCTTGGTCAACTGGGAGTTCCATTTTTAGTTTTTTGAGGAAACTCCTACTGTTCTCCACAGTGGCTGCACCAGTATGCATCCCCACCAGCAGTGTACGAGGGTTCCCCTTTTTCCACAATCTGACACTTGTTGTTTCTTGATTGATGATAGCTATTCTGACAGGTGTGAGGTGATACCTTCCTTGTCATTTTGATTTCCATCTCTCTGATGATTAGTGACTTTGAGCATTTTTCATATTTCTCTGTATGTCTACTTTGGAGAAATGTCTATTTAGAGCCTTTGCCCATTTTTAAATTGGATTCTTGGTCTTCGTTTTGTCAAGTTATATGAGTTCCCTATATATTTTGGAGATTAAACCCCTTATCAATGTATCTGGCAAATGTGTTCTCCCATGTAATGGACTCTCTTTTCATTAAGTTGATAGTTTGCCATGCAGAAGCTTTTTATTTTCATGTAGTCACATTTGTTTATTTTCTCCTTAGTTTCCATTGTCCTAGAAGACGTATCAGTAAATATATTGCTATAAGAGATGTCTGAGATTTTGTTGCCTTCTAGGACTTTTAATGTAAGATATGAAACCATAAGTCTTTTATCCATTTTTAAATTTATTCTTGTGTATGGTGTAAGTTGGTGGTCAAATTTCATGTTTTTGCATGTACCTGTCCAATTTTTCCAACATAAAACCATAAGTCTTTTATCCATTTTTTAATTTATTCTTGTGTATGGTGTAAGTTGGTGGTCAAGTTTCATGTTTTTGCATGTACCTGTCCAATTTCCTGAAGAGATGGTTTCTGCTCCTTTGTCAAATATTGAGCATTTTGGCTTGGGTTGATTTCTGGGATCTCTGTTCTATTCCATTGATCTATATACCTATTCTTATGCCAATACTAGGCTGTTTTGAGCACAGTGGCTTTGTAATATAAACAATATCAGGTACTTTGATTCCTTCAACTGTGTTCTTCTTTCTCAAGATTGCTGTGACTATTGGGGGGTCTTTTTTGGTTCCATATAAATTTTTGGAGTGTTTATTCTAGGTCTGTGAAATATGCCATTGGTATTTTATTTTTTTTTAATATATTTTATTGATTTTTTTACAAAAGGGAAGGAAGAGAAATAGAAACATTGATGAGAGAGAAATATCAGCTGCCTCCTGCACACCCCCTACTGGTGTTGTGCCCACAACCAAGGTATATGCCCTTGACCAGAATCGAACCTGGGACTCTTCAGTCCACAGGCCGACATTCTATCCACTGAGCCAAACCAGTTAGGGCACCATTGGTATTTTAATAGGATTGCATTGAATCTGTGGACTGCTTTGGGTAATATGGACATTTCAATGATGTTGGTTCTACCAATCCATGAACATGATATATTCTTCCACTTGTTTGTCATCTTTTTCAACATCCTATAGTTTTTGGAGTACATGTCTTTTACCTCCCACAAAGAGGGTTCTTAAAGGAGCTCACTGACTTGGGGATTGAGTTACTGGATTCCATGATGCTCTATTAGTCTCTCATTGCCCTGGTCTCAGCAGCATTTAGGTAAAGTTGGCATGGAATTTGCCCAAGACTTATCACTACTTATTTCTGTCACCCTTAGCTTTGGAGACTTTAGAGGCCACAGTAGGGGGTACATGACAGCAAGCAATGATCACAAATGTACACTAGCATGGGCAGAAGCCAAGCATGGCACAGCCCTGATTTGGAAAGCCTGGACATGTCCTGCAGAATTGTGTAGGGATGACAACTCACTCTTCCAGGCAATTCAAAATGTTCTAGAGAAACGGAAAGGTTTCTTGGAGGAGATTCCTGCTGATTGGAAATAAGGTCTCACTACCATGTGTGTAGCTTCCCTTTCCTGATAAGATCAGTTCCAAACATGATTATATGTGCTCACAATTTGTCCTCAACCAACCTCTCTAGCCTCACATTTTACTCAAACCTAGGTGCTTGCTTGATGACTCCTCAACACAAGTTCTGACTTAACACACCCAACATTTTGCAGTTGATCCCCTTCTTAGGGACTGCCTCTCTGGCTTCTATGCCTGGAGAATAGAAGCTCAACAAGCCCTCCTCTACATATGCCCATGATCATTTTCTGTATTTTCTCCATTCATTAAGTTCATCCAATATTTAGAAAGCCACTGAATTTATTTTTTTTTGCTAGATTCTCTCTGAAGGCTCTTGGAAGAATTCTTCCTGCCTCTTCCTAGCTTCTGATGATAGCCTCTTCCTAGCTTCTGGCAATCTTTGACCCTGAGCTGTGTCACCCCAACCTCAGCCTCTGATATGCACCTGGCCTTCTCTGATCCCCTCTGTGTCTGTTTTCAATCTCCCTCCTCTTTCTCAGACGAAGACAGCAGGAACCCGGTTTGGAGTCACCCTCATCTTAACTCTCCTTTGTATTGAGGTATATAATTGAGATACTATTCAATATTTATTGACTGCTGACAATGTGCCGGGGACCATGTGTAACATGTAGGGATGAAGGGGGGGGGGAGATTTCCCTCTGAACTTTCAGGAGAAGAGTATGGACTTGTGGATAGAGGTGCAGGTCCACTGGAAAGCTCTGTGGAATTGAAATAAGGGACAATTGTAGACACCAGGCACATTCCACAATGGGGCATTTAGGTGCCCTGTGCTGTGATAGCATATGGCTCTCACCCCATGTAGACTGCTGCAACCGGAGTGGGACAGGTACCCTTTGGATGGGTATTCTCACTCCTCACTGGGTAGTCCAGGACAGAAGGCATTTGTGGGCCCAGCCTGTCCCCATCTGTGGCAGTGGCCAAACCAGGTGGCCTGAAGAGGAACACAAAACCTTTGAGGGCAGCTTCCCCATCCTCCCCTGGGAAGCCCCGAGCCCCTTCCCCAGGGATCCAGGAGCAGCCATGCTCTGCCTGTGACATGAAGCAAGTGCCACTTCTGACCGAGAAGGCAGGTTCTGTTTCCTGAGCCCAGTTGTACATTGGAAAAGTATCCCAACTTCTAAAGCACCCGGGAAAGTTATTCATTCCCCAGCTTACCAGGGCCCTCTGTGCTTCTGTTAGATTAGAACTTTTATTTCCTCCTCCTCTATTTTTGATTGCATATACTTCCTCTATTTGCTGCCCCAATGGTCCACGCCACCCCCTACATGTCACTTCCACAAGAGAAATAAGCAAAGGTAAATGAACCACTTCTTCCTCTGAGCTCTGCTCTTCCCTCCACCACTGCACGAGCCACAGCCCATGGTGTTTGCCACTGTCCCCATCTTTCCCCACCACCCCCCGATTGAGCTCCCAGTACAGGGATCCTGCCTGCTTCATCTCTGTCCCTACGCAGAGCCTGGTGCAGGGTACTTTTAAGTTTTACTGTGTGAATAGAATACAATGAAAGTTGGTTATGACTCTGTGTTCTGATACTTACCTTGATTTCTCATTTGAAGTCTCTCTGGATGAATACAATGGAAAAAGTAGGTCATATAATCTGTTCTGGTCTCCCCAAGCTACAGAATTTCCTATTTCCAACCTTGTGTTCAGATGAATAAACTGGTACACAATGAATGAGGGAAGGACTGGAATTCTTAGAAATAAGCTCAATCAATTCTCAGTGACCCCTGAAACTTAAGGTCCAGCAGTAGGTCCCTGCCAGACCCATAAGGAAAATGCAAGTCTCCAGATTCTCAGGCATTGAAGCTCCTTCTACCACCTTTTTATTCAAATATCTGTGCAAAGAGGGTTGGAGTGGAGGGGCCCTCTTCCCAATGGATGCTCAGGTGTGCCACCCATTCTATCCAGGACACCTGTGATTTCCCAATAGCATCAAGTAACGTTTGCAAAGGCCATTGAGAAAGGTTAGGAACCCATGTCCCGCCAGCCTCTTCGCTTCCCTGGCTCAAGGAGACAGAAACCTGCAGTTCCTGCGGGGAGTTGGGCCACAAATGTTTCAGGATGGTTTCACAACCGCCAAACCGCCATCCACATGCCACACTGGCTAAAAAGCAAAAAATGCAAGTTCAGATTGTGAGTATGTGTATGTACTCAAACACAAAAAATAATGTTTGAAGGAAACTCGAACAGTGAATAGAATTCCTTGTAATGGCAGAGTGGGTTTTGGCCAAGAGAACATGTTTGGGAGAAGACAGGCTTATTCAAGTCAAGATCCATGTATTAGGTCACCAGATAGGGGGAAATGTCACCCACAGGCATAGATTTGTGTTTCTTAAACACAAATAAATGTTCAATTAAAAGAAAGACTGGAAATAGCATTGTTTTTCCCTTCTGCATTTAATATTTTGGGTGCTACCACAAGTTAAAAGATCAAAAAGGGAGGTTTTTACCTATATAATAAAAGCAAAAATTAACAATTTTTATTTGCTCATTATCCTTTAGGAAAAAAAAGGAAAAACAGGAAACTTGCAAGGTAAGGGTGCCACATAAAATACAGGTCCCTTAGATAAGTTTGAATTTCATATATGTGACAAATCCTTTTGAGTATAATTATGTCCCAAATATTGCATGGGACATACTCATAATAAAGAATATTGGTTGTATATCTGAAATTCAAATATAGCTGGTTGGCCTGCAGTTTCACTTACTAAATCTGGCAACCCTCTCATCTCTCCCGCTTCCCCCACCCCCAGGCAGGAATCGAGTGGGCACTTTATTTGGGAAGACTGCAACAGTCTCCATGCCTCCTTTAACATCTCCCTCAACCAGGTCAGACCTGGAAGCTGATCTAGTCCAATGTCCTCATTTTACAGATAAGGAAGCTGCGAGTGACTTGCTCAAGGTCACACGAAGAGTCAGTGGCACAGCCAGGACACAAACCACAGGCTGGTTTGCCATGAATGACGGAGGCTCGAGTTACCACCACTCCAGGATCAAGTGGATACAAAACTAATCTAAAATATTTAGACCTACTTACTGAAAAAAGGTAAGTTAAAAGCTGAAGAATCACCTGGCAGGAGTAGCTCAGGGGTTGAATGTCCACTCATGAACCCATGTTTTTCTCAGAGGCACCTGCACATTGGAGGGTGGGTATCAATCAGTAAGACTCCAGTGGCATTCAGACTTGCCCAGAACCCAAAGCACTGTTCTTCCTCCACATACCTGCAGTGCGGGATGGAAGAGTTCGCTGGGAAACATTGAGGCAGGGCCACATGACTGTTTGCAAATTCCTCGAATCTTGAGGTTGAAGGAACTGGCCTCAAAAATACCGCTCCTTTACTGGAGGGGCAGAGAGTTTTTTGTGAGGATACATTGCAAAAGGAAAGGAGAAATGAAGAAGATGGAGAAACCTTAGTCTTGCGTAAGCATTTCCATGTCAGATTCTTAACCTCTGCTCAAGGGTCTGTATCCCAGGGCCTAGTTCCATTCCACAGTCCTGAGTGTCACCCCGTTCTCTTCGGGGAGCTCGGCCTGATCCTGGAGCAGGGTAGGAATTTCTTGTCTGCCAAGGGCCATTTGGGTGTTATAACATCATCCTCAGGCCACACAAAATTATCAACTTCACAAGCGGCCTACTAGCCCGGACAGCATGGCTCAGTGGTTGAGCATTGACCTATGAACCAGGAGGTCATGGTTCAATTCCAGTCAAGGCACATGCAGGAGGCAGCCAATCCATAATTCTCTCTCATCAATGTTTATTTCTCCCTTCCTCTCTGAAATCAATAAAAACACATTTTTTTAATTAGCCTGCTATATTTGGTTAAAGATTTAATTAACTCACCCCCACCGCCTTGGCAGCACCAGACCAAATGATTTTGCGGTCCTTATACGGCCTATGGGCTGGGCTCAGGACTGCCGCTGGCCAGGGCGCCTCTTTCATTTGAGTTTTGGAATTTAGAAAGAGTTCTCCCATCCATGATCTCATCTCCTCTCTGTCACCCTGGAAGTAAAGATATTGTCACACTCAGACCCTAGATAAGAAGAGCAGCCATAGCCCGCCTGCACAAGAAGGGAAAAGCCCATTTGCAATTATGAAATACGACTTAAGCTACTTAGGGATAAACGGAGTGAAGAAATTTCCTGTCACATTATGCTTTTGGAAAACAGCATTTCCAGAGAGTAAGCAGAACCAAAACTAAGTATTCATTGCCTAATAGCCATGGTTTTAACGGGATGGGATTTTATGAGATGCCCAAATTGAGCATGCTGTGTTTCTAAGCGAAAAGACTAAAAATTGTCATTTTGATTAGTTTTACTCAATAGATTTAGTCCTTTCATTAATCTTCATTAATGGGATGGGTAGGAAATGGAAAGCAACGCCAAAAGGATGCTTAAATTCCCCAGAATTAGAGAAATGTGACATGTAAATAAAAGTCCCCCCACCACCCACCCTAACCCCTTCCAAGTCTGTCTGGTTGAGGGAATAGAGTCATTTTTCTCCATTAAGCCAGCTCCATGGAAGATGTCAGCATGGAATTGGAGCCACTGTAGGCCAGGCTGTGCTGGAAGTGCCTGCAAATAAATTGCTTTGACCCGAGGCACTTCTACTTAGAATGGAATGAGGAGGCGATGCTGGTTGCCTGGCACCCTCGTAGGTACACACTGGCAGAGACTTCCCCAGAACTCTGGCACAAGCAGATGGCTTGGCCACCCCCTCGTTTTACAGATGAGGAAGTGGGGAGCAGAGGGTGAGAGGCCTTAACTGGCCATGGCTGCTCTGGGGCCAGAAGCAAGGGCTGCATTTCTAACTCAGACTGTGGGGAGGAGGGGGGCGTAGGCTGTGGGTATGTGTGCATTGAGGCAAGAAGCCCAGGGCAAGAAAATGATTCTTGGGGAGGTGAACCCTAGCCGGGTCTTACTTGGTAAGCAGAAGTGGCAAAGATGGGGCACAGTCAGGGGTAGAAAATTAAAAGAATAAAGTATGAGGTGAAGTCTGGGTGTTGAAGGGATTGCAGGAAGTTCAATTTGTCTGGGGAAGTGGGTGGAGATTAGGAGAGAGAAGGGCAGGGGCCAGATCAAAGACCCTCGTATTCATTCTAACTGCCCCTACCCGCTCTGTGTCAGCTGCTGGCTCCTAAAGCGTGTGGCCCAATCCCCACCAGCTGTCCATCCCCACACTGGGGGTCTCAGCCACTCTGTCCTGGTCCCCAGTGCCACTCACACCTCTATTGCCATCCAGATCAGGTCTCCTCCTTGAGGTCCTCACCCACCTCTCTCCATCTTCTCTTCCACAGGAGCAGAAGGACATGCTACCAGACGCCAGACCTCTCAGGGAAGGGGACAGGCAGTGAGAGAAGAAGAGCTGCACATTTCTACCCCTTAAGAGTCACACCTTGGGGGAGTGCTCCTAGCAGACACTGGGGACCCCTTTCTCCCTTTAAGGCTTTACTCGAACCCCTTGTGAAGTATGGTTGAAGTTTGTGGGGTTCCTTTCAGCCCTGCAAGACTGCTCACCAGCCTGACCCCAACACAAGCAGGACAGTCAAGCCATGCTGAGGAATCGGTACTCACCTCCCGTATCATTGGGGTTGGGTTACTGGGGAAACCAGACTTCTCTGGAGCTGACGACTGCCCACCACTCCACAATCGTGCCCCTGGGTAGAACTGGTCTCAGAAATGGCTCGTCCTCCAACTCCAGAAAGCATCACTGTTTTTGCTCGCTGTCTTTTCATAGTTTGAAACTTAACTGGATGACGTTTGATTCCTTTGGGAAAACAAAGAATTACAAAAAGCCTGAATTTGCAAGGTTCATTTATTGCTAAGACTAAAATGTGCATCTCTAGCCGAGACCGGTTGGGCTCAGTGGATGGAGCATCAGCTTGCGGACTGAAAGGTCCCAGGTTTGATTCTGGTTGGGGGCATGTACCTTGCTTGCAGGCACATCTCCAGTGTGGGGTGTGCAGGAGGCGGCTGATCGATGTCTCTCTCCCATCGATGTTTCTGACTTTATCTCTCTCCCTTCCTCTCTGTAAAAAAATCAATAAAATATATATTTTTAAAAAATGTGCATCTCTCTCAGCTCCAGGGTCAATGGCACCGACTTTGTGGTTTGCAGGCAGCACAGTGGGAGAATTTGCACTATGAATAGTGACATACCTCAGATCACCACTGGTCTCATCTCACTCGAGCAGAAAACTAACTTCCTCTACAGACGAAGTACAGAATTCCAGTGCTTGGGAACTGCCTGAAAAGCAAGGAACATCACATGTTAAACACACATTCTCCTGACAACCTTGGAACAAATAGACATCTTTTTGCTCCAGAACAGAGATTCTTTTCAGAGTACAATGACGAGAGACCTGAATTTGGAATCAGAAGGCACGGGTGGAAGTCTAAGCCTCACCATTGATTAGACATGTGTTAGTAATCAATACATGTTGAGTTAGTCTTTGAGTATCAGTTTCTTTGTCTTTAAAATAAGGTGGACAAACAACTTCCCACCCTGACCGTGAGAACTGAACAAAATAATAGGCACTAAATATAGTCAGGGCAAACAGCAAGCAGATAGAAGATGAATAACAGGCTAGAAAATATGGGAACCATCTTGCTAACCAAATCAAGAGTTCTTCCTTCTCTTCCTTCAAGGGGAATCCCACCCATCCAGGTGGACTGAACATCACATTGACTTGACACTTTGATCTGCATGCGTCATTGTGATCCGTGCCTGCTTAGCAGGAAGAGCATGGGACAGCCAGGGGTGGTGAGGCGACCCCATAGCTATCCTTTGCCCGCTCTCCTGTGGGGCTGGCGATGACTCCCTGGGGAGCTGTCACTACCAGATGTTGGCTAGCAGGACGCATGACACATGGTAAGCTCCGGAAACTTTTCCAGCTGTAGCATCATTGATCTCTGGGAATTCTCTAGACTCATGAAAGAAACAAACCTTGTTATGAGTACGCCGCCTTCCCTCTAAGATCTGCGGAGGGAGAATCGTCTGTCTGCTGGGAGTCGTAAATGAATGAGTCCCAGCAGAAGGCCCGGGGGGAGTGCGTTGGCTATTGCTGCTGCTCAGCCAATTATTCTACCACCGAGTGGCTTAAAATAACCTCTCCGGTCCATTCGCCGATTCTGTGGGCTGGGGATTTGGAAAGGGAATGGGTTTGACTCTGCTCCCCAGTGTCTGAAGAGATAGCTGGGAAAACTCCAAGGCGGGGTGACTCAGCAGCCGGGGGCTGGAATCCTCTGGAAGCATCTTCACTCACGTGTCTGGCGAGGACCTCTGCTGGTGCTGCTGTCAGCCAGAGGCTGCACGTGTCCTCGCCCTGTGGCCTGCGCTTCCCCACCGCATGGCAGCCTCGGGGCTTTCGATGGCAGCTCGGGACTCCAAAGGCAAGCCTCCCAGCTCCAAAGCCAGAAGCCCCCCGGGCCTCCCAGCCCCGACCTTTGACGGCCTGGCCTCAGAAGTCTCCGGGCGTCACTTTCTGCAGCATTCTGCGCCCTCTGAGCAAGTTGGGAGCCCTGCCCAGATTTGGGGAAGGGGAATTAGGCCCCACTTCTTGATGGGAAAGAGATGAGGCTCTAGAAAAGCATGCGGAATGGGAGGTATGGTTGAGGCCATCCTCAGGAAATACAAGCTGTCACAGGGAGCAGCAGCAATTTGTCACGTGGGGCCTGCACCTTCCCACCTGTGTGATGTGGAGCGCTACAGCTTTGGTACCTACCCTTGGCCTTTATAGGAGGTTTTCCTCTTCAAGCTCTTGCTGACCAGGTCCATCATTCCTTCATGATATTGCACGCAAGCAGCTTGGAGGCCAAAGCCATGACTTGTTCATCTGGTCCCTTCCATCCACATGCTGCTCCTGGCACAGAAATGGTTATTGAACTAAAATTAATAGGTTATTCAGATATTAGAGAAATAATAGTTTTGAGAAACATGTATACAGTGCTGCTAATATGCCAGGAATGGCTCTAATTATTTTAGAGACGTTAACTCATTGAGTCCTCTAAGGAGCTTTAGAAGGGAGGGACCACTGTGATTCCCATGTCACAGATAAGGAAGCTGAGGCACAGACCTGCCTGTGGTCACTCAGCTAATAGGTGGCAGAGCTGAGGTTTGAACCAGCAGTCCTTGAGGCTCTGGTTCCTAGAGCCTGCACTCTTAGCCACCGCATCACTCTGCCTCCTGGGATGTGGGGACCCTGGTTCAATAAGGCGGCTAGCCCAGCAGGCCTGGCTCAGTGGTTGAGCATTGACCTATGAACCAGGAGGTCACAGTTCAATTCCTAGTTAGGGCATGTGCCCGAGTTATAGGCTCGATCCTCAGTAGGGGGCATGCAGAAGGGAGCTGATTCTCATCACTGAAGTTTCCATCTCTCTCTGCCTCTCCTTACTCTCTGAAATCAATAAAAAATATTTTTTAATAATAAGCAGGCTACTGAGGGTCTGATGGTGAGCATGCCACCGCCTTGAGCAATGTAAGTCCTTGTCTCTGTGTGCCCATGCCTTCGTCAGTGATCCAGAGGATGAACTAGACTCCTCGGAGCCTCCAGCCATGCTACATACGCTCAGTCTTCACAGAGAACTGAGCCAAAAGCTGGACCTTTCATGATACCAGCTTTATGGTCCTCTAGAAAGAGCTTAGGGTTATTATGTAACCTCAATCCAGGGTTACTGAGGACCCAGAGTCCTGGGACAAAAATGCTATAAACCAGAATACAGCACCCATTTCAAGCCATCTGTCCTGGGAATGTTGAGCGCCTAACAGATGTCAGGTTAGCTGGGGGTCTCCACAGCGAGCAGGAGCTATGCAGGAGGAGTGCGTTCTGCACAGCCCCCCACCCCCACCCCAGGAGAAGGCAGAATCAGGAATGACAAGGGAACCCACTGAGACACACTGCTCCTGGCCACACTGTCTTTTCTTGACACCAGATGCTTGTCCAGCCTACACTCATCGCCCGGCCAGCAGAGAGAATGAGGACAAATGACCCCACGATGGGATTTTGATCTTTCCCGTGTGCAAGACAAGGTGACAGTGAGGACCACGGCAGCAGGCATCGCCAGGTGCCTCTCCACTGAAAAAGGGACGGGGGGAGGGAGGAGAAGGCCTGGCACGGTGGGCCCGAGATCGGGAAGCAGCAGGCCCGGAAGAGGCTACAAATTGGAACCCTGCAGCCTGAGCTGCCTGCACTTGGCCCTGTTGCCTGAACTGGCTGCCCCATCAAAAGCCGGCGAGGGCGAGCTGGTGAAAGGTAAATGCCTTCCATTTGCTCCGCTTGGTGCTGCTATTAGCAGCACACGGAAAGAATTTGGGTGTCAGGTTGTTATCCCGAAGCCTCGCTCAGATAACGGGCTGTTTTGCTCGCACAGCAATCTGCTTCTGATAGGGTTTCCCTCCCGTTTTCAAGACTCTTCCTGCTTCGCATAAGCAAAGCTCTGCTCTCTTTCTCCCGATCTCTCCATCTCTCCCACCTTCAAAACAACGGCAGAGGTCCATTTTCTGAGCTCCCTTCTCCACCGCTGGTACCTCTTAACCACCTTGGGCATCAGTCTGATCAGTCTGCCCCTCGCAGAGGAGGCTGTGCAGGTTCAGAGAAGCACAGACACTGAGCCAGGCTCACACAGCAGACGCCACCCCTCGCTGCTGCCCGCACCCACATAAGTGCCACAGAAACTCTCAGTCACCAGAATCCTGCTGTTTCACCTGAGCCGCCCCAGTGTGTAATTCCTACGCTTCCTCACTCGCCACGGATGCGTGCACATCATTTGGGAATGTTCTCAGGTAGTTTTCTGGCTCCTCTAAAACACCGGGAATTTTCCCCGGGAGGTAATTTTTCTAAGTTAAACGTGGAGTCAGGGTTTTGTTGCTCTCATTTACCATCCAGTGGGGTTTCTGGTGATCTTGTTTTACCCGGTGTCACCGAGAACTTGCTACATCTATTTCAAGGGAATAAAACGACACCAGAATAGATTTATGGAAAATGAAAACAGGAACTGGCAAAAGCAACGCTATTTCACAATTATTGGCCAAAGACGTTTGCAACACTCGGATTTTAGCTGCTTTGTTATTTTTTGTTCTTGTTGTTATTCTGCTTCAAGTGAACGATCCGTCTGAATTTAAGACCTTTCGAACTTGCCAGAATGCCACGTGCCTAGTCCCAAGGAGGAGGAGGAGAACTCTATGAAAAGTATTAGAAACTGACATCTCTCCGGAGGGCGGTTCGGCTCCCCTTTCCCCTAAATCGGGAACCTCAAGGAGCTCGAGCTGCCTCTTTAGAGAACAGAAAGAGCAATATCCCCTCTTAAAGGGAAAACACTCCCGCTGCGGTACAGGGGCTGCCCCTCTGCTGTTCGGCCCGTGGACGGAGGCCGGTGAGACTACCGTCTCTGAACCCCGGTGCTGGTGTTTCTGAATCCATCTCTGCTCTGTCCACCAGAAAAGTGGCCAGGAGACTCATCTGTCCCAGGCAAGGCTAGGACGTGAAAGGGCTTTAAATTCTGCACACGCTGGTGGGTGGGTGGGGTTGGTCACTAGAGCCGCTGCCACAACCATGAGCCACAGTATAACAACGTGCAGGCACAGCCCTGGCAGTACCGCCTCCCGGGATTCAGTGAGAGAGTCTCAACCACGCCGTGGCTAATCTGCCCCAGCAAACACATCACCTACGCTAAGCCTTTATTTTTACGAGTGATCCCAGGGGTTGGTGATGACTCAGTCAAGGGCTCGGCTTAAACTGACCTTGGATACTGAAGGGGAAAAAAGACTCACTTGTCATGCATGCATGCATGCAGGCACTCATTCATTCATTCATTCAACAAACCTGGAATGCCTTTTACAAAGCCTTCAGATAAGAAAGAACGTTTTAGAAGCGCTGTTTAAGCAGGCTCTTCACGTGTTAAATATCTCAGAAAGAATGGGTGGGAAATTGCTCTGCAAACCGCTAAGGTCAGAGGAAGGTGAGGCACCGACTTGATAAATCATCCCGAGCTCTGCCTTCCAGCGGGGCCCAGCGATCCCCCTCGCTCACCTTTGATCATCCCGCCGAGGTCTGCACGAAGAGTTTTAAATCGTCGAGCATATTTTACAGTTACGGACTAGATTCATCTGTAACTTATCACTTTCAGGGCAAGCCTCCTCCGATTCTTTGGAAGCGGTGAGCGTTGACCACTGATGGAGATGGAGCGGAGGACAGGACGGGAAGATGCACGCGGGCCTTTTCTGGGCGGGTGCCTCCCTTGATGGCCTGCCATGCTCAGTCCTGTCCATGCAGCTCAGACCCCGGTCTGACAGGCCGCCAGCCCTTTCAGAATGAACTCTCCACGTAGCCTTCAAAACACAGTTCGAATCCCCCCTCTCCCTCAACATTTCTCCGGTGACTCCACTGTGCCCGGCCTCCTGCCAGGGTGGACTCCACTCCACAAATCCTTCGCCTGTACCCCAAGTTGCCTGAGGGTCTCAGTTGAATCTTCTTAAAGGATCAGGTCCTGCCAGCCTCCACCCTGACTGGTCCCACCACAGCGGGTGGGCCAGGCCTTCTGAGATGATGTCTGTGTGTCTCTGGACCACCTGAGCGCGCCCCCCCCCTCGCCTGGCCGCCTCCACATGCCATCTGTCTGCTTTCTGAGTGGGGACAGAGAGACACCGGGAGGCGCTTCCTAGCTAGCAGGGGCTGGTATTCGGCTCTTCAGACAGACACCCCGGAGCTAGGGAGACAGCTCTCCCCTGGGAGGACACAGAGAACGGGGTAACTAGGACACAGAGCATGCACAGCTCTCTAAGCTTGAGCAGGAGACAGTGGGCACAGAAGACAAAGAGCACATGCTCTCTCAGACTATATGCAGGCGCTTGTACTGAGCTTGGCATTTCACAGCTCTAGTCACTTAGCCTCTGTGAGCCTCAGTGCCTTCACCTGTAAAATGGGACGGCAATGCTCTTACAGAGTTACTGGGGAAACTAAATGAAGTGCTGTCTGTGGACAACAGGCACTGTATCTGTGCAAAACAGTGGGCCTGTGAGTAATGTTTAAACTGTGGATACAGGCTCAGCCGTACATGCTACTGCAGGCACATGCAGCCTGAGCTGCCAGTACCTTCCAGAGCCTCAGGACAACGGGAGCCGAGCCCGCTGCTCTGGCCTTTTCTGCGTCTCCCTGCCTGGCTCCCCAGCTCCAAAGCGTGACTCCCTCCCGCACCAAGCATCTCCTTCTCCCCGACTTCCTTCTGCCATCCCTGCCAAGTTACAAAGGACATCAGAAAAGCTCCCCCATTGTCCTCAGGGGTCCTCCTCACGTCTCCCCAAGGATGCCCCAGCTCAAATCCCTTCATCTCTCTCCTGCCCTGCCACGCTGCCTTTCCTGTGATCCCCCTGCTTCTGGCCCTTCTCCCGCCCACACCCTCGATGTCTACAGCCCTCAGGGCTTACCCGCCTCCTCCTTACAGTCTCTGGAATGGGACGCACAAACTGCACGGAGTGGTCAGCTGACAACTGAGGACAGGAAGACAAGTGCTAAAACCCTATTTACACATCTTCTATATCTCATTCACTTTAATTTCTGTTGGTGTGTTTTATAATACCTTCTGAGCTAACATTGATTGCACACTTACTATGTGCTGAGTCCCATTGTATTTTTTCTAGTAACATATGCCATCCTGACAACAACTCTGGGTTACCATCTCCGTTTTAGAGGTGCAGAAACTGAGGCACGTCTCTGTTGAGTAGTGTTAAAGTGAAAATCACAGGCCCCAAATGGTGTCTTTTGTGGGAAAACAAAAACATGATACCAAACCAAGACTTAATACCTAACAATATCAACCAGGCTAGTATGTTCTGGTCAGTGCCAAGGAGGTAACCTCGATGTGGGCCCTCTCCATCCCCCCCAGAGAGAAGAGGCAATCTGCATGACAAAAACCCGTCCCTCCTCTTTCCCTTCCCCTAAAAACAGATGTCCCTGCCCCAAAATAGTATTTTCTTTTTTTTAATAGCTCCCTTGCCACACCCCTCTCCCTCTAAAGACCTGCCATTCCATATCGCCCTCAGAGCACCTTCTCCATGGGATGCTGCTTCATCCAGGAATCCATTAATAAAACCAATTAGATTTCTAAATGCACTCGGGTAAATTTTGTTTCTTAATCATCATGCACCCAGTAAGTGGCCAAACTTGTTTTCTTTGAATTATTCTGCTATCAGAACACCTGTGCATAATTCCTAATCAAACAAAAATGGACACGTTGGGATTAGGTGCTCAAAAATACGTTTTGCGTGCTATGGTTGTACAACTTTAACCGTTGGGATGAGATTGACTCGTCATCCTGGCTTTTCGGAGCGGCTCTGCCTGGCCGCCCTTCCCGGAAGGCCTGTCAGCACAGGTGGACTGTGAGCTGCAGGAGCGTGTGTGCTTTACTGAGACACTCTGTATCCTGGGGAGGATGTCTTCCCGGTTATCTGAAGGATCGATAGCAGGCGAGCCGTTTTACAGCTCTGGACACCGTGGAGAGCTGATAGCCACGCAAAATAATTCTTGTTTACAGACATGTAAATCCTGTCCTGGCCACAGAGCGTCAATTCACTTCTCCCCGCCTGTGAAAGGAGCTGGTTTTGCCTCTATTTGCACATTCATTTCAATATCCCTCGTCCACACCTGGTTGTAACGGCTGCCTGGGTCCCTCACTGAGGAGTGAAGTAAATGAAATCTTTAGCACATGTCTGGTTTGTCTGCAAGAGAGTCGTGATGCTGGCCTTGTTTGAAAATAACATTTAGTAAAAGTGAGGTCTAACCAGGGCCCACGCGCTTTACTCTCCCCTCATTCAGGGATGACTGCCACCAAGTCAGGCTCAGGGGGAGCTATACGGACAGAGACAGGCCAGAGGGAAAAGGGGGGGAGGGAAGAAGGAGGGCTCACGGTGAGGAATGCCCAGGCCCAGTTGGGAACAAAGAGAAAGTTTCCTGAAATTCAAGGTAATAACTCATACAGTGAGTTAATAGCCAATACTAAAACTCTATCTAAAAGCATGGGACACAATGTCATTGTATGTTGGATATTATTTGAATTAAGTGAAGGCAACCTCGGCAACATCAGGTTTCTCACGAAAGATGTTAGTAACGAGCCAGCCTATGCCGCTCTGGAAAAGATACTGTACTTGAAATCGTGCCGCGTCTTCGCCAAAGAACATTGTCCAATATTTTCAAACCGCGGGCACAGACTGATGAGTTGGAGTCATTCAAACAGTAGTCAGTCATCAAAAAGCCGTCCCCATGAGAAGGAAAATACTAGTACGCACCTGCACTACCATGGGACTTCCCAGACACCAGGCGAACTCTGAAATCAACATCCTGTACCATGCAACCATTTTCCAGTCAGTGACAGAGTGCATCTATGACAGTGGTCCCTATCATTGTCATGGAGCTAAAAAATTCCTGCTGCTGAGCGACACCGTGGCTGTCATAACATCATGGCACAGTGCATTTCTCACGCATTTGTGGTGCTGCTGGTGTAGGCAGATCCACTGCACTGTCAGTCATATAAAAGCACAGCACATGCAATTACGCACAGTAATACTTGATAATGATAATAAACTACTAGGCTACTGGTTTATGTGTTAACTATTCTGTACTTTTTATTGTTATTTTAGAGTGTGCTCTTTCTACTTAAAAAGTTTGCCATAAAACAGTATGCCATGGTATGCTGGCAGTGGCCTCATACGTTGTGTGATCCTAGTTCTTTTTATTGCATCATTTTTTGCTTGTGCTCGATTTAATCTCTTGTAGTTTGTACAGTAACATGCTGTACAAGCTTATAGCCTAAGAGCAATAGACTGTATCAGATGGCCTGGTGTTGTTTGCATAATGACAAAAAAAATCGCACATTTCTCAGAATGCATCCCTATTGTTAAGCAGCCCACGACTGTAAAATTAAGACGCATATATTTAGCTGAGCTTTGGATTGGTTAGCCAAATGTAAGTCAACTGGTTTTATTCATCTTTGTATTCCAAGTGCCTTGCCCAATTCATTCATTCATTCATTCATCCATCCATCCATCCATCATTCATTTATCCTAAAATCTGCACTGAATGCCTAATTGGATCTATAGTTGCTTGACAGAGTGAATGATGAAAAAAGACTCAGTTTCTGTCCTCAAAAAGCTGATGGTCTTATGGATAGGAACGGAGAAAGGGCCCACACATAAATACTTACAATGCAATGTAATCCATGTCATATTCTAAGTGCCACAAGAACACAGGAGACTGAGGTAACCGAGTGTGAGGAGGCAGAGAACTCCCCACCAAAGGAAGGACAGGAGGCTGGGCTGGGTTTTTACAAATGTCAAACACGGTCCAAGATTTCGGTCAGCTCTCTAATGAATAAGATGTTAAAACCAGTTCAAATGAGAACTGAAGGGGTTAGGTATTTGTGGGCCATTTAATTTCAAAATTTTAAGAGTAAGGTTATAGATTTGCTATAAAAGAGGCTCATGGACAATAAACTTGACAAGAGGGACTCCTGACCTTATCGCCAGGCTCAGGGAGCGGGGCTGAATATCCCACAAAAGACCCGCCTCCTGAGGACCCCTCCCATCGAGCTTTCGATAAACCAAGGCATTGTTAGACAACAAGTGGTCTTATCTGGTTTTGTTCTGTGTGTCCCTTCTTCCTATATCTCACTTGAGGGGTGTGATGGGAGTTGGTAGGAAAGAAGTATTTAGGCAATTACACTATAATCACTCGGTGTGGTGCCAGCTGGGGACTGAAGTATTGGGGGACCACTTTGTAAAGTATACCATTGTTTAACCACTGAGCTGTACACCTGAAACACACACACACAAATATTGAATGTCAACTGTAACAAGGAAAATTAAAGAAAAGAAAGTATTTCTAGAAGCAGCACAGTCTGAGGCTCACGCACCACCATTCTGGCAGAATGTGGCGCTTCCGCCGTCCTCCCAGACAATTATTCACGAGGATTTGAATACCCGCTGTGTGTTGGCCATGTGCTGGGACGCACAGGTTATGTGGCCACGTTCCTTGTCCTCTGCAGGCTCAGTGTCCCAGCAATGAGCAATCGCAGACAAGAATGTGGGGGGAAGGGGGGACCGAGAGGAGCCCCCACGCCGAGCTGCAGGCAGGGGCCCCTCCAGGGACACGGGGTCAGCTGCCGCCGGGTGGGTGTGCTGCCTCCATCTGCTACGAGAAGTCGCTCACAGGAGGAAGGGGAGAAAGTGACTAAAAATAAAGCGGTTTCTGATTTGAGTATTTTGCAACATTCTTTGGGTCATTTTAAGGAACAAGTCCCTGTGCTCTTGCAAGAAGAACTTGGAAGTCAGCAGCCATAGATTGTTTGAGTCATAAAATGTTTAAGGCCTAAATCCGGCTTCTAGAAGTCCTTCAGACATTGGTTTCCCCTAAAGGGAAGAGAAAACCTCTATTTCTCTCTCTCTCTTTCTCTTCTCTCCCTCCCCCCACATATAACTATCTCTCTCCAGCTCTTTATCTCTGTAATAATGCAAAGAAATACATCGATCCGATCCCTTTACTGCCCAGTCAATAGCATAGCATCAGGTACAAGAGGTCAAGTGTTTTTAAAGGCCGTGTCAGGCAAACATTCCTGCAGACTCATGGAAACACAACCAAGAGAAACTCTCTTAAGATCTAATCAGCCACTGCAACAGAAATTAAAATTGGGGGACACACCGTCCCCTCAAAGACCCTCTTCTGGCAGAAAGGGTGTCAGCTGGTGAATAGGGGGACCTGGGTGCTGGCTTTGCCTCTTAACTATGAGACTTGAGAACGTCCTTTCGCACTTTCCCTGTGGCCCTGGGGTTCCTGCATCACTGTGGCACCTGCCTCGCCATCCTCACAGGCTGCTGTTCAAGATCAAATCATAACGCAAACGAAAGAAGTTCCAGAAAGTATAGAGCGCGGTTCCAATAGAGGATGCTCTTGTTACTGTTATTATGATGATGATAATGATTATTACCGTATCCTTTCTGCCAGGAAGGAGAATTAATGGCGCGGCCAGCCCTTTGCACTAGCACCTAGAAAAGGTAAAAACCAAGACTGGCAGGACCTGGTTTGGCCCAAGAGAATTTAAATGCATAGTAGCCGTTGACCTAAAAGCATGACACATTTTATAGCATGTTTCTAAGTAGCAATTTTCCTCAAAAAAAGAACACCATCCTTTGGCTTGAGGGTTTTTAGCAAGACTTATTTTTCTTTCTGAAAGAACTTCTGAGGATTTCTGGAAACACCACATCAGCCTTGAATCCCTTCATTTCCTACTAATTATCCAGAAACGTGCTCCTGACGAGCACAATAGGCTGCACCATTCTGCAGAACACGGGCCTCCATGCAGACAAGTGCTGGCCGGGAGGTGTAGACAGAGCGTAGAACACGAGGCCCAAAGCACCCGAGGCCCCGCCTCATCCTTAGGGGCCGCACCGAATGGACGAGCCATTGGAAATGGACTTCTTTACAAAGAGGTCAGTTTTTCACGAATAATGAACTCTAGACTTTGTGCCAGGGGTAGAGAGCTCCCCCCGTGTCTGTGACACGCCCTGTGAGCACATATGCTCCCCATACATCCCCCAACATCACCAGCCCAGAGAAGACCCTGCGCTCCACTCCCGTGGAAATGAAGCAAGATCCCAACATCCCAGTAGTTTGCAGAGTTTCTTGGGATAATGCAAAGCAAGCTATTGGCCATCTCTCTCCACTCAAAAGATCCGGATTGTGGGAGCTTCCTGCTCAATGTCCTTCTCAACCAGAGCGACTTCCTTACTTTGCGTCAGTTCAGTCAATTCATCGGCCACTGGATCCGTTGCCGGAGGCCTCAGAGAGACGGGCTACTCACATCCCTGCCTCGTGGTGCGGATTGACTGCGGTCAAGAGCAAGGTGGGATCACGGGAAGCCTTTCCATGTTCAAATTCCAGACCCTCTGAAGGCCACGCGTCTGACATTTGTTTGTTTGTTTTGGAAATTTGTGGTTACACTTCCGCCAACCCAGAATGAACCGAATTGAGAAAGAAGCAGGTTAGCGTGACCCATGTAGACAGCGAAAGCGGACAGTCCCAACTCCCCAAATCTGCACGGGAGTCAGGATGTTCCGTTCTGCTGCCCGTGGTGGTCAGATTAACCCAAACCCCTCGGAGCTAGCGGTCCTTGGCCAACTCAGCAGGGGCTGCAGGCTGCAGCCTGGGGAAGGCAGAGCGGAGAATACCACTCTGATAAAGAGAGTCTGGTGAGAGATGAGAAGAAGGAAAAAAAAACCCACAATTGAAGTGAGGATTGGGCAAGGTCCTGCAAACCAACATGGAGGATACACAGGGGACTCCTTCTCAAGGTTGAATTGGCGACTAGACCAATTTTTTAAAAACTGGCATTGATTAGCGAGTGTGACCGTATGGGCTATTTGGAGCTTTAGTTTTCATTCCAAGAAACTGGCAGCATCTCTCACCACTGATCTCCCCAAATTGATGGATGGTAGCAATTATATAGAGTTATTTATGTAATGTGTTGTAATAGCTGCACACGTTGGCTGTCGCTTTGACCCTGACACCCCCCTCGCCCAATTATAAAGCAAAACCCCATCACAGAGCTGCCTTCAATCAGCAGCCAGGGGAAGAAAGAAAGAAAAAAAAAAAATCTCCTCACTCCTCCTCTCAAGGAAATAGGAACTTTGAAGGCCTTTGAGGAAAGAATGCCTCTCTGGTAGGAATTCTTAACCATATGGTTTAATATTAATTTGTCTTTGTGATTTATCATCCCATCTGGGCATTTATTCCTGCCTGTTCTTAGAGCAAACAAAGATCATTAGCTTAAAAGTTAAATACCATCCTCTCACTAAACGGATGTTTGATGACTGTGTCTGAAGTGTCTTATGTCGGGGGGGCAGGGGTGCAAAGGTGTGCTCTGTAAGCAGGTGCCTGGTGCCTTTAAGATGAGACCAGGAACGAAAACCACAATCATCACAGCTTTCCTTTGCCAAGCACCTGCTGGGCACCAGTCGTTGCCCTCAGAGCTCTCACATGCAATCCCTGCTGACGCTCGGCGAGGTCCTCGCTCCTGGCCACTCACCTTTCACCAGTGATGGCTTTCCCTTCCTGAGAGCTGGTTATGGTCCTGACTCAGGGTCTTGCTGCCTCCGCCTGGACTGTCCTTGGCTCAGAAACCCAGGTCTCATTTCTGCTCAAATATCCCTGCATCTGCAGGCCTTTCCTGACCACCCAGGCCGAAGAGCAGCATCCTCACCCTTGCCCCACCTTGTTATCTTCAGAGCATGTGTCCCTCCTGACATGTTACAGAACCACCCCCCGCCCCGAAAGGGACCATGGACCAGGTGGGGGTGATAGTCACGTGACACTGTGATACACTAAAACCCACTGAGCGGTACATTCTGAAAGGGTGAGTTTTATAATAGTCCCTAGCCCTGCTCACTGGGTGTCAGCTGGAAGGGCTGTTCAGAAATGCATTCATTCATCCAGGCGTTCACTGTTTAGTGAGCACCTACTCTGTGCTGTGCTGTGAGCCATCAGTCAGTCATGCCCCTCGCAGAGCACAGCCTGCAGGTCCCCAGGCGAATTACCCCTCCGCCTGCACATGGGCCACGTTCTAAGAGGAGCAATGAGGCCTGGCTCCCTGGGAGCCAGCAGTGCCCCCAGCCCTTCCTCCTCGCCCTCTCCATGGCTCCAGCACCCTCAGACTTTGAATTCCAGAAGCAGCAGCCTTGAGTCTCTCCCCTGGTCACACAGATAAACTAAGGCAAACCATCTCTGCTCCCTCCAGGTGTTCAGGGTTCTTTGAAAAGATGAAAACTGGGTTCAGGCCTCGAAGGCCTGCGGTACGAGAAGCCAGGCTGCCATTAGCCAGGGCCCATCTCAGGTAGTATGGAGGGCCCGGACTCTTCAGACTTCTCCCCACTGGGTTCTTCCTCCGTACACTGAGGCTTTCATTCAAGGTGGGGGCAGGGGTCCTTCTTCCCTGGACCAATGGCCTCATTGGAAACAAATGTGTTTATCCTCCTGGGCAATAGGGCGATTTAAAGCTGGAGGAGAATTTGACTCCCCGACTCTCCTGGCGAAGAGTCCTGTGCGAATATCAGGGCACTTATGTTTCTTGCCCTTAATCAGTTTGGTGGGAGGAACTCTTCCTTGTTTCCTTCCTTCCTTCCTTCCCGGCTTCCTTCTTTCCTTCCTTCCTTCTCTCCCTCTTTTCTTCTTTCCCTTCCTCCCTTTCTTCCTGAGATGCTGCCTGCCCTGTGCCTGGGAAAGAAACAGCCCACCTGTGGTCCCTGTCATCTGCCCTGACTCTCTGGCCTGGAGAGATGGCGTTCCAGGCTGCCATCAGTCTCCCTCCCCAGGTCACTCTATGTGCCCATAAATTTAGATGCTTAGACCCACTTCCAGAGTTCGTGCAGAGCCCACCGAGCCAGCATGTTCCACTGTGGCCTCAGAGCCCACACACACACCTTTGCCCATCATGACTATAGGCAATAGGAAGGCTCTGAAGAGTTGCATGAAATCATACATGCATCAGGTCGCTCAAAAAATCAGGGTCAGAGGAATAACCTTTGGGTGGGGGCGGGTAGAGAATTGTCTTTTTCTCCCCTTTTTACTTCATGCTTCTTTGTTCATGACTTCCCACTACCCCTCATCTGTTCTCATTCTGAAATACCTTTCTTTGCCTATTGGCTCCTAAATTTCCCAGAAGGCATGGTTACAGAAGAATAAAGCAGGAGCCTTTTGTTATCCCATTCTTGGTGCGGAAAGTTTAACCAGGTTTATGTACTCAGGAAGTCAATGTTTGTACCCTTCCCAAATTCAGCCTAGAGAAAAGCATCCCCCACAGAGCGCAAAGCTGAGATCAGGCACCCCCATAATCTGAGTCCCTAACACAAATAGCAAAGTATGTGGACAAGTGTGGAGGAATGTGCTAGAGAGTGATGGGCTCATTGACAGCCCTGTGAACACTCCTTGTCCTCCTCCTTCCCAGACACACTTGGTCAAGGCTAAGGAGCAAGGAAAACCATTTCAAGAAGAAAAGGTGATGCTCACTGCAACCTCACTGCTTCACCTCCTCGCTCAGGAGCTTGAGAGATGCCCAGCATGCACAGCGGCAGTCACTGAGGGGTGGATGGTCTTTTGCCTGGGCATGTGCAGTGATGCTTGAGCCTCCAGCCAATCCTTGGAAATTTCAGAGGAATGTGGAGTTGAGGACACAGGCTCAGAATCAAATTGCCGCAGCCTGAAGTCCAGCTCCACACTTACTGGCTGTTTGATCCCGAGAATAATAACAGTGTCATCTCCAGGACTGTGGAGACTCAGCAAACGAACATGTGTAAAGCCTTGGGGAGAGTCCCCAGTACATTGCGAGTGCTTCATAAATGTGAGCAGATTCAAGTCAGCAGTTCTGAGGAAGTTGGGATGGAGCCCGAGGTCTGGTCCTTTGGGATTCTCCTCCTTGTCCCTCTCCAGGAGGCCCAACCCCCACGCTGACTCTTCTTTATGAGGACTCTCACTTGGACTCATCAGCCACTGGGTAGTCCTTTGTGGGAGTCTGTGCTGGGGAGGGATGACTTCCCCAGTCCCCGCTGTGTTCTCACCTTTGTCAATTTCCTCATTCCAATTTCCTTTAACCCTGGCTTACTTCTCCACTCCATTCCCCCATCCTACTCCACCGGAAGTGAATGTAGATTTCTCCACTTTGCAACCTGAAACTAGTAACATTTCATTTTCTTTAAATAGTCCAGGCCACAGTGATGAAAAAAAAAAAAAGGTTTCAATAACCCTACATTTCTTTTTTACTCAGAAAGATAACAAAATTCAACAGGCACGCACTTGTCTTTATTTAAAACCTCTCCCCTCGTACATCTGAAGGCTTTGACAGTTTTTTCTACTCAGTGTTTAAAAATAGCTTAATCCTCTTTTTAAAGAAAAGCTTCCCCGAGGACCAACAGTTCGCTACCAGTGTCAAAAGGAGGTGAAATATGGAAAGAGCTTTAAGCAGCAACACGTCTTCTTAACTTACGCTCATGCTTTCCACACAGCGAAGTGTGTCAACGAGAACACGGGTTGAAAATGTAAAGACCTGGAATCTCCAGATCATTGCTTCCTCTATTTGTGATTTGCTCTGGGACACTGGGTCAGGTGCCCTCTCTGGCAACCCAGCTTTTTCTTTTCAAAACAAGGAGCTTCCATTTCAGAACAGTGGTCCTCCCTCCCTTCTTCCTCCACTCCTTCCTTCCTTCCTTCCTTCTTTCCTTCCTCCTCTTCCTCTCTCTCTCTCTTCTCCTTCATCTTTCTCCCTTTCTTTTTTTCTTTCTTACAAGGAATAGAGGCACCCCTTCCCCCATTAAATGGAATCGCATCCAGTTGGCCAACATGCTAACCATGAAGAGGGAGAGGGTCTTTCTGTTGCTTCCTTTCTTGGTCTCCTCCTTGCCTTTAGGAGGGCACATGGCAACTAACTAGGTCTCCTTAGAACCAGTTTCTAAAAAGAAAACAATGAGTTACAGGAGGAGACCCCATGCTGTGCAGCGCAGAGTGAGTACACTCTGGAATGAGAGAGACCTTGGTCCAAGCCCTTCCTCGTTTGCTCTCAGCAGGGTTTGACATGCTTGTGTAGACCCGTCATTTTATCCCAGTTACTCCTTGAGCCCTCATTTCATCTATAACATGGGAATAACAAATGGGACTACATCAAAATAAAAAAGCTTCTGCCCAGCGAAAGGAACCATCAACAAAATGACAAGAGAGCCCACTGCATGGGAGAACGTATTTGCCAATAATATATCCAATAAGGGGTTAATCTCCAAAATACACAGGGAACTCATACAACTTAACAAAAGGAAGACAAACAATCCAATCAACAAATGGGCAAAGGACCTAAATAGACACTTCTCCAAAGTGGACATACAGAAAGCCAAGAGACATATGAAAACATGCTAAAAGTCACTAATCATCTGAGAGATGCAATTCAAAACAACAGCAAGGTACCATCTCACACCTGTCAGAATGGCAATCATCAACAAATCAATAAACAAGTGCTGGTGAGGATATGGAGAAAAGGGAGCCCTCGTGCACTACTGGTGGGAATGCAGACTGGTGCAGCCACTGTGGAAGACAGTATGGAGTTTCTTAAAAAAAGAAATTAAAAAATGGAACTCCTATTTGACCCACCGATCTCCCTTCTAGGACTATATCCTAAGAAGTCAGAAACACCAATCAAAAAGAATATATGCATCCCTATGTTCATAGCAGCACAATTTACAATAGCTAAGATCTGGAAACAGCCCAAGTGCCCATCAGCAGATGAGTAGATAAAAAAGTTGTGGTCCATTTTCACAATGGAATACAACACAATTATAAAAAAAAAAAAAAAAAAAAAAAGAAGGAACTCTTGCCATTTGTAACAGCTTGGATGAACCTGGAGAGTATTATGTTAAGTGAAATAAGCCAATCAGAGAAAGATAAGTATCACATAATCTTACTCATATGTGGAATCTAATGAAAAAAATAGATCCAGAAATATAAAAGCATGAAACAGACTGTCAAACTCCAGAAGAAAGGTAAGGGAGGGTGAGTGGGAAGAGATCAACCAAATAACTTGTGTGCATATATGCATAACCCATGGCCACTGATAATAGGGTGGGGAAGGCCTCGGGGGAAAAGGGGGTGGGCTAGAAGATGTCAATGGAGGGAAAAGGTGGAATATATGTAATACAACAATAAATTTTTTTTTAAAAAAAGAAAACTGGTAATAATATTCCTAAGGATTAAATAGAAGAATTATTAAAGGAGAAATTAAATTCCTAGCATATAGTAGGAGCTCAATAAATATAATAGATGGTTTATTACTGAGAAGACCAAATGTCCCGCCCAACACCTGTAGTCCTGGCGTGATTATTAATAGCACAACCTTTCACTCTGAAAAGGTCCTGGTTTGGACAATAAATTGTGGTATGTATGACTATTACCATCTCCCAAAGCCCTCACCACAGCTTTGATTCTGGGGCTCTTGAAAGATTCAGGCATGTCATTTGGGTCCCAGAGTCCCACAGAAGGTCACAAACAACTTTTTAATGTCAAAGGCAGGAAAATGTGGCTGGTGCCTTTGCAGAGGTAGGCAGGCCGCTCACAGATGCAGCTGAAACATTTGTTTAATGTTTTTTTTTTTTACTTCACCAGCTGAGAGGTCCGGTAATTGGCCAAGTCCACACACACACACACACATTGGGAGTCAGAGTAAACAAGCCAGCTCCCCAGAAAGCCAGCATTTGCTCCCGCTAAGAGGGGGTGTGTTTGGTGTGAGCGCTCCCTCATTCATCGCGTGTCTCCTGCAATCCCCGTTTCCTTTCCTCGGTCGGTGAGCACGGGCCTGTGTGATTCGCTCACACTGTTGGGAAATAAAACCCTTGAGTTGTAAACTCAGGATTGGGAGAAAGAGAACACTGATCTGAAGAGTGTGCTCCGAGTCAACACTCATCACTCTGGCAGGCTCAACAAACAGCATTTTGGAGTGTTAACAGCCCTTAATAGCCACTCTCACTGCTGTTACTTAAACAAACAGGCGCTGAGTTGAGGAAGGCGGTGCGTGGCCTGTCCCCATGGTGACGGTGACGGATCGTATCCATCGGCCTCCATGACCTGGCGGGCTGGGCCCCTGGGAGAGCCCATGGCATTTGCCACCTTGGAAACGGAGGCCCCCGTGTCTACACCCCAACTGGAACGCTGGTTACCCACAGACCTGGCGCCACTTTCCAATGTGAGAGGAAACCTTGGGAGAAGGAATTGGGGTGTTTGAATAGTGGCATTTCTGGAATATGTCCATGACTTTCAGCACCCGGGGGGCAGAGCGCTTAGGAAAACACCAGCGCTCCTGTGTGACGGTACCTGGGCATCTGCATCGCTGCTCATCTCCCGGGGCGGGAAGGCCTGGTGTCGGCGGGCTGGGCAGGCAGCAAAGAGGTTTTTGGGCAAACCAGTGGGCTCTCCCCTCCAGGACCACGCTGCTCTGCCCTGAGCGTGGTTTAAATATCGGCGGTGATTGACACCAGCTGCTCTCCCTTGCTTGTTTGCAACCAATAATAACCCACCTCCCCACCCATTCCCCCAGGTGCTCTTCAAGCACCACTCACCGCCTCTGGAAGTTTCTTCTTGCTTCCCTTCCACCGCCTTAGTGGGGACTTACCTTTTCTCCTCTGAACTCCCGAAACACAAGCTGCATGTAAGTTTCTCGTGGTGCGTGTAATCCATGCAGTTACCTGTACTCCAGGCTGCATATTTAAATCACGTGAGGGCCATTAAAAAGAATGTTCTCCACGTGATGCTTATCTTCTAGGCAGCTAGAGCTGAGAACCAGCACTTTTCTTCAGAGAAATTCTGCTTCTGTTGGTCTGGGGAAGGTCCGGGAATTTCCATTCTTAACCGGCACCTGGGCAGGATCTGCCAGTTCATATTCTGTTCTCCATGGAGCCCGGGAGCTATAGCTTTCTAAGGATCGGCCTTTCGTCTTCTGAGCCTTCCGATGCCGTTGACATAAGCAAGACTGGAGGTCAAAGTTGAGGCAGAGATGAGTCGTTCCACTTCATTAAAGAGAGAGGGCTGAACGTGGGGAGTGGGGCGTGGGCTGGGTACCGGGATGGAGCAACCTGGGAGCAGCAAGGCTGGGAGAAGCAGGAGACCATGACCCTGGCAATGGCCATGCCCCGGAACCAACTCTGAGGAAGGAGAAGAGGTAGGAGGATGTTGTAAATTGTTTGCTCCGAGATGTGTGAAGCCAACTCCTCCTCCGCCTCCCCTTAGGGATCTTCAGAGAAGGGGTGCTGGGAGCCTTCTCCGCACTGGTCAGCGGGGGCATAGGGAGAGGACGTGAAGGGGCAGAGTGAGCATTGAAGGACAGCTCACATCTGGCTCACATGTGTGGGCTTCGTCCCCGCTCACAGCCTGTTTCCCGGAACAGGTGTTCAGCAAGCATTTGTGAGACAAATGGAACCACGATGGGGACGAGCAGGAAGACCTAGGTCCCGCCTCCGCCGCCAGTGACGGACAAGGGCAGAGGTGGCCCTAGCCTCCTCAACGGCAAGCTACACAATCAATAAGTCTCTTCCCAGAAAGAGCCGGCAAGCTTAAAGCTTATCAAACCGAAAAATGACTCATGTGATATTGGCTTGGCTTTGGGAGTTTGGCTATTGATATTGTTTTGCAAAGTTTGGCCCCAAAACACACACACACACACACACACACACACACACACACAAAAAAAAAAAAAAAAAAAAAAAAAAAAACAGGGCATTCAAAACACATGGAGTACACATCTCACATAATACCTGTCCTGATGTGCACACTGATCGGAAAGCAAGTAGAGCAAGAGCATCCATATACTCTTCCTCCCACCCCACTGCTTGAGGGTGATTTTGTCCTGAGTCGCATCTGTGCTAAGCAAAGGGACAGCCACAGCCGGCGACAGTTCAGAGGTGCCGGCCCACCAGCAGCTCTTCCCTCCCCCTGCATCTCACCCGGAAGCTGTGTGTACGTATTTCTAAAACAACAGCGTTCACGTTAGTGACTTTGGAAACAACTGTCTTAGGACTAAGACTGACTCAGAGGGAGACGTAAGGATGAACCGGGAGCAGGTACGCTCCTTCCTAAGTGCGCTTGAGGTGGGTAGACGGTCTTTGTCTTCAGCGGCTCAGCATCCTTGCTGCCTTGGGGAACTCCCTTCTTGGCAGTGCCATGCCAACAGAGCTACCAATCTCCATATCTACCAGCATCCCTTCCTGACCCCAGGGTGGGACCTGTGTCCAAATCTACATCCGGGAATAATGCTACCTGTCTCACAGTTGCTGCGAGGACTAACAGGCATGTACGAGCTCGAGAAATGGTGGCACTTGATTAGTATCCACGTGAATGACCTCAAAGTGGTAACAGATTCCTCTCCTTCGCGTGGAAGGAATTGTTCCACATCACATGGCTAAGAAGTGGCAGGCAGAGGAGAAAAACGTGACTGTGCGTCTGTGTGCTGGCACTGTCCTAAAGCATTTGAGTCCATAGCATGATGCCAATTTTACAGAGCGGGAAACTGAGCCTTAGAAAGAATCAGTGACTTTTATTCAAGATCACAAAGCTGAGTAAGTGGTAGAAACCAGCTGTGTGTTGTTCCCAAGCTGTATTCTTCTCTGACCACCATCCTGCCTCACCCCGTGCCCTGGCTGTGGGCAACTTGGCCCCTTTGAACACGGTGCTCCACAGTCACAGGCTCTGGCATTAGCAGTCAGGGCTCCGATTCCCACCCACGTCCAGGCTCAGGCGCTGGCTCTGCAGCAGACACAGGTCTAGTTACATGACACAGGCCTGGGGTGGCAAAGCCCTCCGTGCCTGTTTGTCTACTTTCGCCTTCTCACCAAGACCTTTAGTGAGTCAGTGATGGTCAAACCAAGGACAGAGTGTGCCCAGCTCCCTCCAACTTACCGGGAAGGTGTCTGAGGCCCTAAAGGTCACTGGGTAAAAGTGTCAGAGCAGTCAGACAGATGGCCTCCCTCCTCCTCGCAGGAGAGAGCTGTTTGTTGAGCAAAGGGCTCAGGGCATCCTCTCCAAGTCCCACACAGGCTTGAATCACCGGCCCCGATTTCCAACCACAGATGTTTTCTTGCTCAGAGCCAGCTTCCAAATGGGGCAGCATCTGCCAGGGCTCTAGAAAAAGCCGAGAGGAAAGAAATGTGAATCTGAAGTGTTGTTTTCATCACTACAAATCCAACTGCCTGGTCCCGAGCCCAGTGCCGCCTCAGTGTTGCCCTACATGGGGCAGAGATTTCCGCTCCCCTTCCATAGCATCCAGCTGGCACCGGCACACGGGCTGCCATGTCAGTGCTCCCATTTCCCATCACCCTTGCTTCTGTGGCGGTCATGTGACCACTTCTCACCAATGAGCGCAAGTGATGTGCTCGCTGTTGGCCAAGGCATGCCTTCTCCACCCTCTCTTTTCTATCCTAGAGAGAAAGAAGCCACAGGTAGGAGTCATGGGTTCTTGACTCACCCTGGAGAAGGCTTTCTGGGGACCAGGAACACCCATGTAGATAGGTGGGTGAGTGAGAGGTAAAGCTTTATTATTTTGAAGCCCCTGGAATATTCAGATTTGTTTGTTAAAGCAACTAACATTACTCCTGTTTGTATACCCGAGGGCTGGGATAGCAGCATAAACTCAGATGGGACCTGAAGTTCACTGTGCCCAGAACTTCATCTCTGGAATCTCCTGGAACCCTCATACTATCCTGGCAGATAATCACCATCCCTGTTTCAGGCCACAGAAACCTTGATGCTGGGATGTTAAAGCATTTGTTCCACCTCATAGGGCTAGGAAGTGGCAGGCAGAAGATGCCAACAAATTGTCTATAATTTGTCAGAAGCCTTCTCTGTTGCCACCTTGAGACAGTGTGAGCCTGAAGGTCCATCAGAAAGAGCATCTTTCCACAGTTACCCCTGGGTATGACCTGCCATCTGAACAGATGTATTGGTTTATGGGACTCTTCTCTAAAGGGAACCCTTACAGGGACAGAAATCTGTTCCTAAACCCTATCCCCTAGGTCTGGCACAGACCCCAAAAAGTAGCAGCAAAGTTGGGTTGAAGTCTCTTTGGAGTGTAATGTAGTTTGTTAAAGTGAGTCTTAAACTTGCTATTGGCAGGTCATAGGAAAATCGACTTCCAATAAATTTCCCCACTGAGGTGACTCAAAGCATTTAAATTAAAATTCACAAAGGTGGCCAAGTTGTAAAGTGTGAGTTATGCTGTACCAGGATTCAATGCAGGCTCACCTGACCCTGGCAATAGTGGGAAACAATATTGGGCTTGAAGTGAGAAACTGGAGGTCCAAGGTCTGACTCCCTGGCTTAATGTTTTGAGCAAAATAGAACCTTTCTGAGTCACAGCTTCCTCATTTCTAAAAAGAGGGCAAGGGTGGAGAAGGTGCTACCCCATTCTTCCTAAAATGTATTCAAGAGATTTTCCTGTCTTTTTTTCATCTTAATGCTCAGCATTTTTAGGCTTCAGCAATCGTACCTGAACCATTGCAATCGGCCCCTGGAGGTGCGTGTGGGGGGAGAGGGAGGAAATGACAGGGATGGGGAGGGAGACTCCAGTGCCTTCTGCTCCTACTTCCCTCCTCTCTGTACCCAGCACACTTATCAAGAGTCGCCTACCATCCTTAGGATAAAATTCAAGCTCCTTTGACTGCCATACAAAGTATTCCCTGATATAACCCTGACCTTCATTTCCATTGTATATTCCTTCACTCCAGCCCTTCATCCGACACTGGACCCCAATGACAAGCTCACACTCCCCTGTGTGCCCTCTGCTATTTATTTCTTTTAACTCCCCTGCTGTGCAATTCTCTATTCTGTTACACGTTCAAACTTTACCCATCTTTCAAGGCCAATCTCTGTACAACCATGTTTGGAAAACCTTTCCTGATGTCCACAACTGGGATTCCCATCTCCCTCTTCTGAGCTCAGGAAGCAGGACTCATTAGGCCTTGATATAGTGCAAATTTGTGGATTCATTATGTGATCCCATTTCTTATCGCCCTTCCCAAATTCTTTGAAAAAGGACTCCACCTCTTTCATCTATGCATTCTCCAGCACCTAGAATTGTGCCTGGTCCAAAGTTGGCATTTCATAAGTTAATTTAAAATCGTTAAGTCAAGAAAAGAGTCAGACAAGGCAACTGATAAGAGGGAGAATTAGAGTCAGGCATGCTGCTGTAATAAGTAAACCCTGAAACTCAGGGCTTAACACAATGGAAGGTTACTTTCGCTCTTCTCACAGACCCTCATAGGTTAGGCAGATCCCAGAGCAGAGCTCCTCTGGTCAACGAAGCAAGAACCCAGTTTCCTTCCACCCTTCAAGCATCTCTGCATCCTGAGTGCTTTGCTTCTAGATGTGCAGATATGGTCGAGAGATTAAGGAAGTCTGCATAGGACACTTTATGGCTGGGCTGGAACCGATGGACATTCTTCACATGTGAAGTGTTGTCTCTGAAACCAACAGTAGAGAGCTGGTTGAAACAAAGGGTCACGGGCCCCACCTGAGACCTACTGAATCCAAGCCTGCAAGTGATGGGTGTGTACAGACCACCTGAAAGGCACTAGTTAGTGGGCATCATTTCTGCGCACATTCCATTGGCAAGAATTCAGTCACGAGGCTCAAACTGACTGCGAGGAAGGCTGAGAAAATGTATCCTATCCTGATGCCTCGGAAGAGGAAATGGGTTTTGCTAGCCATTCAACGCTGCCTCATACATGTCAGAGGGATGGGTTCATTCCCACAGGTCAACCGAGTCCTAGGGGAACTCTATATCTCAGCCACCTGCTCTGTGAAGTATGGGGTGGTGGAGTGTCTATGCCCAGCTGAATAAGGGACGAGCTGTGTCAAGATCGTGGGATCCAGCAGAAAGGCAGGGACTCCGGTGTATAGGAGGGAGAGATGGAAGGCAGGTGAAAAGACACAGTAAAGACGACATTCAGCTAATGAAGTTGAAATAATATGTAAACAGGGGTGTATTCTGAAGAAGAGAGCTCCCTGCTGCTCCCACCACTGATCCTTCAACCAGTGCAAAGACCACAAGCAGCCTCCGGAGCGGGCTGCCACAATCCAGTGTTCATTTTCCATAAAGTTTGGACCTGCTGGATCCAACTGTTTTCACTATTTCCATTGGTCACTGTTTCTGGTTCTCATTAGTTGACATTTATTTTAATTATTCTGTGACTCTATTTTTTCCAGAACACAAGGATTTAAGGTTCACATACTTTCATCTTTTCTTTATGATTGGCTAATTAACCACCACTGAGTTGGGGGAGGGGGAGAAGAAGAGGGTAGGAAACTTTAAAATTCCTTTTTCGTGTAAATGTGTAGAGAACTTAACAAGAAAACTCAGAGGTCCTTTGTAATATTTGTGCTTGCTGGTGTTTTACTTGGGAAATGCTGTCGAGCCAGCTCTGATCTCAAGTTTTAAAGCGTTTCATAAAAATAAAAAAAGAGAACATAAAATTTCATAATATGAATTAGTTTCATCTTGCATGTGCAAGTCACAGAAAAAAAAAGCAACCCTGAAGCAATGAAAATTTCCCCATCAACACTGAGCATATAAACTTTTATAGCCAAGCATCCCTTGTCCAAATGTATTGTACTTTTAACTTTCAACTACAGGAAAAGAAAGGATTTAGAAACTCAGTAGGAAAAGAAAATAAATCCTTAAAAAGTACGCACCTATAGAAGATGTGGTACATATACTGTGTACCATGGAACACGACTCAGCCAAAAGATGAAATACTGCCATTTGTGACAACATGGTTGGACCTTCAGAATATTATGCTAAGCAAAACAAGTCAGGCAGAAAAAGCTAAGAGCGATATGATTTCACTCATATGTGGGATATAAAACTGAAATTCCTAGATAGAGACAACAGTATGATGGTTACCAGAGGGAAGGAGGTAGAGGGGGTGGGCAGGTAAAGGGGGACAAATATTTGATGATGGAAGATGATTTGACTTTGGGCAGTGGACACACAGAACAATATACAGTTCATGTGTCATAGACATGTACACTTGAAACCTAGATGATCCTGTTAGTCAATGTCACCCCAACAAATTTAATTTTGTTTAAGTATGTATCATGGAAAGCATTTCTAGTATGAGTATAGATTGACATTTTATTTCCACTCACATGATTTAATATTATGAGTTAAAATAGTGTTACATAATTCCCAAGTAAAACACCAGAAAGCACAAATATTATAAAGGACATCTGAGTTTTCTTGTTTTCTACACATTTACATGAAAAAGGAATTTTAAGCTGCAAAGGTGAATGGATACTATACATACACTATGGGTATGCCATCAGTCATAGAATAATTCCTGCATTGTTAAAGGGCCATATATCTTTTCCTTTTGCTTTCATTTAAAGGTAGGCCACCTCTCTTGACTTCCATAACTTCCAACTCTACCTCTCCAGAATCCACTTTGCTCTTAAACATCATCCTTATAAAACCAATTCAATGTCGGACACCCCTGTTTTCAAAAGAACCCAGATTTGCCTGTCCTAAAAGTAGCTTACCATCATCTCCCAAAATTTCTCATTTTGTGTTTCTAAGAAAGCATTCAAATTTTCATTGAATTATTGAGGGAAGTAAAGAATCATTCTTCATTTTCCTCATTTTTACCTCCACAAATTCATCTGATCCTTTATATACATTCATGTTTATCCCACTTAACCACCTCTCAAAAAATTAAAGTGGATTTTTTTTAAATCTGCAAATAACACAATAAAAATGTTCAAAGAAATCATGGGAATAGCAAAAAAAATAAAATAAAAATGTAGAAAAATGGAGTGAAGCCAGAGGAAGACTGATTCCCAGCACTTCGAAGCAGGAAGTTGGGACATGAATTAGGTTCTGAGTTTTCTAAAGACTAAAGCAAAGTGGGAAACACTGATCAAGGATGTGTGATTCAGAGTGTCTGTCAGATTAAAGGAAGTATATTATTCTGAGCTGGACACAAGGAGCATGCAAAAGCAACACGAGCAAATGAGGGTGGAATGGACTTACATACAACATGACTTACGCCATGCCCTAACTGGTTTGGCTCAGTGGATAGAGCGCTGGCCTGTGGACTGAAGTATCCCATGTTTGATTCTGGTCAAGGGCATGTACCTTGGTTGCGGGTACATCCCCAGTATGTGCAGGAGGCAGCTGATCCATGTTTCTCTCTCATAAATGTTTCTAACTCTCTATCCCTCTCCCCTCCTCCCTGTAAAAAATCAATAAAATACATATTTAAAAAAAAATACTTAGGCCAAATGAAACCTGCTTGGTTGCCTATCTTGTCTATTTTGTCATTATATACTTGACAATGGACTTAGGTAGATACCTTAGTGAATACTTAATCTTTTCTTGAGGACTCTGAAAAAGAGTGGAAGTGGGCAAAGAATTACCTTATGTCCATAGTGTTTTCTATTTCTCCGAGTATGTGATTCTAGTGAGCATCCTAAAATTGAATGTTAGTCCAATAAAAAGCATATTTAACTGAGCAGAGTCCTTTGTGGTCTGGCTTCAATTTCATCTTGTGCCATGGAGTCTTGAAACCATCAACAATGCACCACGTACTGTCCCTCCAGCACACAGCACTCTCACCCCTCACACCTTTCCTGCATCCCCTACAAAGCATGCACTTACCCCAATTATCCTCTGCTTCATATTGCTATCCAAATGGATTATGTATTTAATAATTATTTTATGAGGTGTGACTTCATCTCTTTGAGTCCAAATGGATTGGGGTAAGAATTGACTTTCATAACTTCCAACTCTACCTCTCTAAAACGCATTTCTAAATTTCTCCCTGACTCCAGACTTAGGAGATCCCTGCTTTAGCACTTATCTATAGTGTACCAAGACTCTCTTTAAGTGGCTGCTACCACAGATAACAAGTTAATATTCAGTGAGCACTTACTATGTGTATTAAATAAGCACTGAGCTAAATACTTTAATATATGTCATTTTTTAAGTTCTTATGTCGGTGTTCTGTTTCTGAGTAACAAATCAGTAACAAAACTTTGCGACCTTAGACAATAAGCATTTACAGTGGTACCTCAAGATATGAGTTTAATTTGTTCCATAACCTTGAGTCATGGGAAACTATGAGACGATTGAGTCGCAGTAAACTGGTGGGTCATGTACAGCTGGCCGATCTGCGCGATTACTCCTATCTCAAATGTTGCTCGTATTTCAAAGCAAAAATCGCTTGCTCGATGGCTCTATCTCAAAAATCTTGTGTATTAGGGCACTTGTATCTCGAGGTGTCACTGTATTATCATCTCACAGTTTCTGTGGATCAGGAATGTGGACGTGGCCCTCCTGGATGCCACCGGGTCAAAGCCTTTCATGAGGTTGCACTCAAGCTGCTGGATGGGGCTGTGGAGTGAACTAAAGGCTGGGAATTCGGTAATTTGTACACGAGGAGTCATTTTACTATGCTTTTTTTACTTTTGTGTATGTTCAACATTCTTCATAATTAAAGGCAAAATAAAATCTGAAGATGCATAAAGTATCTAAGTCAAGTTAGGAGTGAAGAAGAAATATAGGGAAAATACTTCAGCGAATCCCTCCTCTTTGAAGGAGGTTTTAATATCCCAATTTATAGATGAGGAAACTGAAACTCATTGAGATTAGAAGATTCTAGAACTGGAATTCATAGTCATGTCTGTTTCATTCCAAAGCCCACATTTTCCTCACTGTACCACACTAATATACACAAATGTTATCTCTGCATCTAAGGTGTTTAGGTTGCACTGGATTCTGGGAATGTATGAGTTTACATTCATGCCCACATCACAATGGCTCAGCGTTCATCATCCCGCACTTAACATCTCCTGAAGTTACCTGGTGTCTAACCTGAGCTGAGCCTTAATATCAATCCATCTTCACAGCACTCCTAGTAGGTGGGAATTATAATCCCCCTTTACCAGAGGGAAAAGAGACTCAAAGAGATGAAGTCACACCTCAAGTCGCATAGCTAGATGAGGTGGAGGGGGTTCTGATGAGAATCTGGGGCTGTCGGACCACAAAATCATTGTTCTTTCTGTAAGCAGAAGTGCCATTGTAGAGTGGTAATCCTATTAAGGGAAAAATATCTCTGATGATTTCATTTACATATGGACTCTAAAGAGCAAAATAACAGAATGTACAAAGTAGAAACAGACTCATAGATACAGAGAACAGACTGATGGTGAAAAACCTAATGACATTGAGATATATAGGTTGGCATTACAAAATAGTCATGGGATGTAAAGTACAGCGTAGGGAACATAGTCAATAATATTGTAATAACTATGGTGCCAGGTGGGTACTGGAAATATAAGGGGAACACATTATAAAATATATGATTATCTAACCACTATGTTGTATACCTGAAACTAATACAAAATAATATTGAATATAAATGGTAATTTAAACAATATTTTAAATCTGAACTAGCCATTCAGTAGCCTGAGTTGTGAGCCCCTTTTCTTGCTGATTACCAAGGAGACCCTTCTCCTATTACTTTCCCAACTGGCCATAGTCTTCACATCTATATAAGAGAAGCCTGCTCTCAATATCCCCTATGGGGTTTTCAAACCGTAGGTCAGACCCAATAGCAAGTACAGTACTGTGATCAAATCAACAGGGTTGCCACAGGCATTAAAAAAAGAGACAAAAAATAAAAAAGAAGGAAAACCGCATCAGAGTGAAGATGAGCACTGTTTTATGACAGACACACACAAACATACATAACATGTGTGTATATGTATGTTCATTGGTTGTGAACTAAGACCAGTTTGTCACTGCAGGCTGCTGTGGAGAGTTTGAAAGTTACTGCTTTAGGTGCCACTCAGGCTAGGACTCAGGCGAGTTAGGTCTGACAATTTGCAATGCAAACCCACTAGCTCCCTATAGACTGTAGACTAACAGAAAGAAGAGGACTCCAAGACCAAGTGGACTCCTGCAACAGAGAGGAACTGACAGGTCTGCACCAACCACGAAGGCAAGAGGAGAAACAGTCCAGAGATGGAAGACTCGGACGACGCCTTGCCATGTGAGCAGTCAGCAGCTGTGCATCACTACAGGATGCCTAGGACTAAACCAGAGAGTGTCGGACTGGCATTGCCACCATTTGTCCACTATCCAGATACCATTGATGACATGTATACATAAGGAACTGTTTGGCATTGAAACTGGGACTCAAAGCTATCGGACATTAAAATTGGGACTCAAACATTTTTCTTTTGCTCTTGTGGGTTTATTTCTAGCCTATAGGGTCAAGATGTTTTTAAAGACAAGAATCAGAGGGTGAGGGGAAGGCAAAGAAGCAATGAACAAACAGTCATGCTACAGTGGGAAGGCAGGGGAGGTTGGCGGGGAGGGGCTGTAGGAGATCAACCGAAGGACTTGTATGCATGTGTGTGTAGGCATAGCCAGTGGATACAGGGCAGTGGGGGTGGGAGGGGGGAGGGAGATGGGTTAGGGCATGTACTGGGAGGTGGGGAGGGCAATAGGGAAAAAATAAAAATAAAATAAATTTAAAAATAAATAAAATAAAATAAAATCTTAAAAAAAAAGAGGACTTGAGATTTTAACAGACTTGGCTTTGACTTCTAGTTCTGACTTTATGCCCTGGGGCAAGTCATTTCACCTCTTTGGGCTACAGTTTCATCATCTGTAAAACTCAAGTCGTAATGCCCATCTTATCGGACAATAATGAGACTTAAATAAGAAAATATAAACACTCAGCACGTAGCAATGCTCAAAAAGTGGTACTTATAATCATTATTAATGTTGATGTCTTTATGATGACCATTATCATTATTTTAAATTATATTGAAAGTATTACTCACATGTTTTTTTTCTTTGTCATTATATTTCCAAAACACATTTTACTTAAAGCAAATTGATTATGTTAACAGCACCTTCAAAGTTAGAACTGGAACCAGAAGATATAAAGACGACACTATATAGTTCCCAACATATTATCAAAGGACTTTCATTCAGCTCAGAAGTCTCACACTCAGAAGAGCTCCATATTGGGTTTAATGCTCTGTTGGCACTATCTTGAAATTGTGAATAATTTTGTCTTTGAACGTTTGTTTTGTAAAGTCTGATGGAACAGGGGAACAGACTGGTAAGCCAGAGAGATATAGGCAATGAATGCGTTCACCGTTTCTTGACATCCCCTCACATATAGTGTCTGCCATGCCTCATGGGCACAAAATTCCAGTGGACGCACAATGGAAGTTCAACAAGGCTCAACCCAAGTGTAAGGTCAGTATATCACTTCTGTGATGGAGTAAGCTGGGGGATGGGACACTGACCCACCCCCCCAAGAGGTCATGCTTTTTATTGAAACCAGAACATGTCTCCAGCCACCAAGCAGGCTGCCATCTGTTTTAGCCAACCACTTTAACCACTCATCCAGCCTCTTTTTAGTCCATCCTTACTCATCAAAAAGCCAAAGGTGGAGAATGTCAATAGAATGCGCACATATCAAAAAGTTAAAAAAACAGTTGAGTTCATTTGGTGCAGTATTTATACTATTCTGATAAGAATGAAAGGTATAGCCCTAACTGACTTGGCTCAGTGGATAAAACATCAGCCTGCGGACTGAAGGATCCCAGTTTTGATTCCAGCCAAAGGCACATGTCTGGGTTGCAGGCTCAATCCCCAGTAGAGGGTGTGCAGGAGGCAGCCAATCAATGATTCTCTCTCATCGTTGATGTTTCTATCTCTCTCTCCTTCTCCCTTCCTCTAGGAAACCAATAAAGAAATATATTTGGGGGGGGAGAGAATGAAAAGTACATTTGTGTCTATACTACAGGACACAAATTTCGAATGCAGCGCACATTCGGAAGGCTATTTTGATGATTCCACATAGGATTTTGTTGGCAGAATTCCACAAATAGTGTGAGTGCAGTGCCTTCCAGGAAATCAGACTCTTCCTTCTTCCTCCTCCCCACCCTTCTCCAGCTACCGCCTGTCTCAACAGCTGGCCGGTGGCTTTTGCACAATCTAATCGGTGACAGGCACCCAGGCCAACTTCTCCAGATAGTGACAGATTAATAACAGTGTTGATTGAGGGGCCCGTATTTGGTAAAAGGCAACAGGGCTAATATGTCTCGATTGCCATGAGCTCCAGAATGCTGAGGTTCTTTATTGACTTGCCTGCTGGTACATTTTTATAGCCTCATTCTGCCAAGTAGTGCTCTCCTTCAGGTGCAAGCCTATTTCTGAAACACAACTTTTGAACTTTGGACTGCAATAAAATCACTCTGGTTCTTAGGAGTTGATTCTTCTTGGTAAAAATTACTATGCTTCCCTTCCAAGGACGTAATTATAGCAAAGTCATTTTATGTACATTACGGCCAGTGTGCAAAAAAATCCTCAGGCTGATAAACCATAGGCTGGAAAAGAACAAACCTAACCTTTAAGGCAGTTGTTTTCAAATGCAAAGCTGCACATTAGAAGGGACAGGGGAGCTTCACAAAGAGGAGGTACCTGGGTCTCACCTTAATATGTTCTGAATCAATGCGTCTAGGATACTTCCAAGGCACTGAGAGTAGAGGCAATTCTACATGCAGCCCCAATTTTGAAACTGCTTAGAGCAGTGGTTCTCAACCTTCCTAATGCCGCGACCCTTTAATACAGTTCCTCATGTTGTGGTGACCCCCAACCATAAAATTATTTTCGTTGCTACTTCATCACTGTAATTTTGCTACTGTTAATGAATCATAATGAAAATGTCTGTGTTTTCTGATGGTTTTAGGTGACCCTGCTAGTGGTTCTCAACCTGTGGATCACTGCTGTAGAGCCTAAGACCATCAGAAAACACAGACATTTCCATTACGATTCATTAACAGTAGCAAAATTACAGTGATGAAGTAGCAACGAAAATAATTTTATGGTTGGGGGTCACCACATCATGAGGAACTGTATTAAAGGGTCTCGGCATTAAGAAGGTTGAGAACCACTGCCCTAAAGCTACTGCTCTAAGATCTCATTTGTTTAAATTCAGAGGCAAAAATCTAGCCAGTTCAATCCGAACATCAGCCTTCATGTCAGTAGGAGCCCCTCCTGTCTGACAGGCCTAGTGCCAGGGTCTGTGGGGAGGGCAGAGCTGAGTGAGACAACCTCCAGCCCAGAGGGGCTTACAGGATGGAGGGCAAGTGAGAACGCCAGCAAGCTAGTAGGAGAGAAGGGAGAGTGTTAGGAAAATATCTGGACCGGACCAGGGAGATAGCCAGATGGGATGTCAGACATGTGTGTTGCCCCTAGAAAGGGACTTCCGGGACACTGTGCTGATGGTACAGGAAGAGCAAAGGAGACTGCATAGCAGTGAGCACACAGGACAGGGACAATGTCTTATTTGACTTTGTGTCTCAGTGACCAGCACAATGCTAGCACACAGTAGGGTAGTCAACAAATGTTTGAAGAACAAATGAATGGCCTGATTTATGCATAACATGTTTAAAGGGCCAAAACAGAAAAGATTGGAAAGCTATGTCTGAAACACGTAGGCCTGCAAAGTTCCTGAGCTGAGTAGTTCCACCACCTGAGCTCTTCACCAGGAAATACATTTGCAGTAGAGGCATGTGAGTCCGTGTTTGGAGAATAAGCCTGGAAGTGATGCGGGAAGCAAGAGCCCAAGAGGGGGCTGATATGGACCTGAACTAGGCCAAGGGGAGTGGGGCTGAAGTGGAGAGTCATGCTAAGAGATTGTTCACTGACATGCTTAGGAAAGAAGAGTGGGCTGTCAATACAAAATACCATAGACAAGATGGTTTGGACAACAGAAAGCTATTTCTCACAGTTCTGGAAGCTGGGAAATCCAATATCAAGGTGCCTGTGGATTTAGTTTCTGGTGAGAGCTCTCTTCTTGGCTTCCTGCTATGTCCTCACATGGCAAAGGGAGAGAGTGAGCAAGCTTTCTGGGGCCTCTTCCTATAAGGGCACTTATCTCATTATAAGGGTCCCACCCTCATGACCTCATCTAACCCTATCAACCTCCCAAAGGCTCCATCACCAAATATCGTCCCATTCAGGGTCAGGGCCTCAGCATATGAATTTTGGAGGACAGAAAGATTCAGTTGATAATTACGTCTCCCATTTGATAAGTAGGAACACAGAAGCTTGGGAAAGTGAGGTGATTTTCCAAGTCACCAAACGGGTAGGGGTAAGTCAGAAGCTGGCCAACCTATATCTCCCACAACCACCATTCTTTCTACTATAATTATTTTTAGCTAGTTATTCTGAACATAGCAAGGGTCTCATCTTTAGAATGGACAGTAAAGATATGAAAAATTGCCCAAGCTTACTAGTTATCTGGAAGCACTAATTAAAATGACAGCAAGATTTCATTTTTCACTCATCAGACTGTCAAAAATTAAAGACTAATAATATCTAGTGTGAGTGCGGGTGGGGGAAAGGCGCGCTCTTAAATACCGCTTGCAGGAACACACATCAGTGGACGGTTTCGACGGCAGTTTGGCAGTATCTATAAAAACTTGAAATGTGCCTTCTCTTTGATCAAGCAATTTAGGTTCCGTATACCTACCCCAGGGAAATACGTTCACATGGGTACAAAGAGGCGTACACTGCATTTTCTGGGAGCAATGAAACGTTGGAAACACCGTATTTCCCCTTAGTAGGGGACAGTTGGAAGAACCTTGTGCATCCATCTCATGACATCTATGAAACCTTCCCGAAGAATGTGGCTGCTCTGTACCTCCTGACAGAGAATATTTTAGTCAGTAAAACAAGAAAACTATGGAGTTTCTATAGCATAATTCTATTTATGAGGCCCCAAAAAGGCACCATAATGTCTGTTACATGTCTAGACATACGTAATATCATTACAAATAAACAAGGATACATGTGCAAAAGGGAAAAGAGAGCTTTTGTTCAGACAACGTGTTGTTTGAGATTTCACACTTAGAATATGCTCTTGCTATTGTTGGTATATCATAAAAAATAAATACATTAAAAATAAATTAAAAAGTACCAAATAGATTAAAAAGTACCAAAAAGAAGGAGCTTTCCAACACAGTATTTCCTTTTCTTTACTTCTAAGAATAACCTCATGGGGTAGACAGGGTCGAACTATTGCCTCAACATCCTAAGTGAGAAACTAGAGTCCGAGAGAATGAACTTGTCTGGGTAACAGGAGGGTTAGGGGCGAAGTCAGAACTAGAATCTAGGTCTCCTGACTCCCCTGAATTAGAGTCTAGGTCTCTTGACTCCCCTGCCAGTGCTCTGTGGACTGTACCCTCTGCTTCACTCAGCTCCCCACTCTTCCCGCCATCCTGCCCATGGTCAGAGAAAGCCATCAACTCGCTCTTTCAAGAGACCTCCCAGCCTTGAGAGTCGTAGGTTTTACACATTTGCTTCTCCCTCTCCCTGTGGGGGCGAGCATCCTCTGAATCTCCACTGGAAACCTGCAGGTTCAGGGTTGCAAAGCCCTTGTCTGATGTTCCGTCCGATTTCCATCCAAATAAATCTCGTTTTGCTGATGTCTGTAAAGTCTGACTTTATAGCAGAGAGCTCTCCTGGAACTCTGTCTTTAATAAAAGGGGAAAGAAGTGAAACTACTAATTTAGTTTCTTTAAAAGGCATGTATTTTCATGCACATTAAGTCCATCTGTTGGTGAAATGGATGCCTTTGCACAGCGTATAATTTGATAAAACCCAAAAGAACTCAGAGCTCCCAGCTTGAAGCAGAAATAGAGAAAGTGGCTGGGAACCTGACTAAAGCGGAGAAATCCACCAAACACTATTTTTAGAACTAAAAACTGATTTTTTTAAAAAAATAGCCATTATGGAGAAATATCCATGTCCCCAGTATAAGAGCCTCTCAGCCTGTTTGAACTGCTTCAGGACCATGAGCAAAGGGCCCAGTGTCCCTGCGGCTCATTCACTGGGGACATCTTCTCTGCAGCCTGTGCAGTACCTAAGCCTCTCGCTCTGTCTTCACATCGTCCAGGGCTCCCCACCAGCTGCAGAGAGCCCCCCAACTGCCCATCGTGCTCCGTTTGTGGGCACAAAGTGTTTAAAATTTAAATATTGACAACATTGAAACTTTGGCATTTCACACCGAACATCAGAAATTTCACAGAAAAAAAAAATCAGACATCAGTATTCTTTTGTCTCTTGAAAAATTAGCAGCTCTGATCATGTTGGGTCTAAATCCCTACAATATTAGAGAGTAGATGCTGAGTCATGACGGCTTTCACTTCTGGATTTGCCACAGCCCTCACCTGTCCCTGCCCGGCCCCTGTACACACTTAAAGTTGCAACACCTGGTCTTGAGGATTAAAGTCTGAACTGTTCAGAAGGGCATTCAGGGTCCTTCACTACTGGCTTCTGGACAGCCGCTCCATCTTCATCCTTCCCCAGTTCTTTATCCATTTACTTAGTCAATAAACCTTCATTGACAGCCACTATGCAGGCCGTGTGCAAGGTGGGTACAAAGATGAATAAAATGCATGTGTCAGTCAAGGTCTCAGCAGGTGGCATGCACAAAGTTAGGACAATTCAAGCAGGATTGGTTGAATAGGAAGGTAACCACAAGCATAGTATGGTACCCTGAGCCTAGAAACTTCTGGACTGCTGCTATCTGGAGGCCTGAGGGGAGAGGGTTATGTAGAGAAGCTATGACCTTCTGCTGGAAATACAGCCACCTGCAGAGCAAGAGTGAGGGGAATGGTCCCTGCTCTCACTATCCTCTCTACCCCAGTCTTCTGAGGGGACTCCCCCAGTGACCAGAGCCAGAAAGAAAGGGCATAGAGGCCTCCTGATGCAGTCCAGAGAGGTCAGCCTCCTGGAAAGAGAACAGGACAGAGAAAGGGCAGAGGGCATCTCAGATGCCAACAGAAGACACTGAGCCAAACCCACTCTGTCCTTCGAGGTACGCACAGGTCAGTGAGGAGAAAGGCAAGGTCCACAGACAGTGCCGGTGCAGTGGAGGCAGTGCTGCCTCAGTGAGAATCCCGGCAGGCAATCGGACTCAGAGGAGACAACCACCCAGGCAGGCAGTTGGGAAGCCTCCCGGGAAACTCTGAGCTCAACATTGAATACAAACGATTATGGAACCAGGAGTTAGCCAGCCGGAGAGGCAGAATGTCCTAGGAGAGGGAGCACCCCATCGCTCAGCTTCATGGACACCATATGCTCAAGCCCTGGGTCACTCAAGGGTCACAAATCACAAATCTCTCTTGTTCTTTTGCAACTATGTGCATAGACGCTTCCTCTGTGGGAAGAGCCCTGCCCACCACCCTTTGGGGGAAATTATCTCATCCCCATCTCTCCAAGCCATTCCGCTTCTGTATGGACCAACAGAAAGGTGAGCATGCCGTCACCAAAAGACGCCCCTCAGAAGGCTCTCAACAACAACAAACACCCACAGCATTAGGCATAGTAACCATATGTGTGCCAACAGAGAAAGGGTCAGTGAATTACAATATGGCCGCAGGATAGAACACCGTACAGCAATGAGAATGAATGGCCTACAAATACATACAAAAGTATGAAAGAATATCACAAATATAATATTGAATGAAAGAAACCAGACACGAAAGAGTAGCTCCCATAGGGTTCCATTGATACCAAGTTGAAGAACAGGCAAAATCAATTTGGGGTGTTAGAATTCAGGGAAGTAACCCCTTAGGGGAGTGGTAGTTACTGCAAGGCAGCACGAGTCAGAGAGGTTCTGTGTTGCTAGCAATGCCCCATTTCATGAGCTGAGTGACTGATGCAGGGTTCATCAAAATGGCCTGAGCTGTACATTTATGCTATGTTTACTACTCTTTTTTTAAAATATATTTTATTGATTTTTTACAGAGAGAAAGGGAGCAGGATAGAAAGTTAGAAACATCAATGAGAGAGAGACATTGATCAGCAGCCTCCTGCACGCCCCCAACTGGGGATGTGCCCGCAACCAATGTATGTGCCCGTGACTGGAATCGAACCTGGGACCTTTCAGTCCACAGGCCGACGCTCTATCCACTGAGCCAAACCGGTTTCGGCTGTTTACTATTCTTTATGTTATACGTTAAGTCCCCTTCTCTGGCCAGTCTCCCCAGGTCATTGAATAACAAGGGACTCATGTTCAAAGAGCTCAGAAAACCCTTCCGTACCCCTCACCCAAGACATCTGAAATCCACTGAGGAAAGAGCAATGACTCAAGAGCCCTAGATGTGCAGCGATTTCCCTGGGGATCCTGGATGAGCCGTGTCCACTCTCTCAGCTCCATCTGCTGCTCTGACATGATGCAGGGGAGCAGGTGTCTTCTAGTTCCTTCCAGCGACCGCCTGTTTTACAGGCATCAGAGACGCAAGGTCCTCCAGCATTCTCTGAACCTCCTTGCCAATGCTGGACAGCCACTGCTCACAGAACAACTCCGAACTGGCTGCGAGTCTCAGCTGAGCGGCTCCCAACTCTCTCGTCAAGGAAGACGCTATCACTAGCTTTCCCCCATGCGCTCCCACATAATGAAAGAGGGTGCAATTTTTTAAAAAGACATTCACTGTGTAATGGTCCATTTGTTTTAATCAAGATATTTACATATGGCTGCCAACCTGACCTTGCAACTAGCATGAGATAACCAGTATCTCTCCAATGGCTTATGTAATTTCTGCTCACAGCAGAGTGATATGATCACTTAGTTCTCCTGGGAAGATTCAGAACAGGTGCTCCATGAAGGATTTCTATTATTAATTTTATGAAATAGAAATTCACTCAGGAGCCCTTATTTCTTTTTCTCAAGCCGCTCAGAATGGCACCCCTAGGCCCAGGCCAGTGTATTACTATTAGTTCCTCATCCGCATACTGAAGAGACTTTGGGTTTTGTCCTCATATTTCTCGGTACTACTTTTTTTTAATGCATTTTATTGATTTTTTTTTTTTTTTTACAGAAAGGAAGGGAGAGAGATAGAGAGTTAGAAACATGGATGAGAGAGAAACATTGATAGGTTGCCTCCTACACACTCCCTACTGGGGATGTGCCCACAACCAAGGTACATGCCCTTGACCAGAATTGAACCTGGGACCCTTCAGTCCGCAGACCAATGCTCTATCCACTGAGCCAAACCTGTTAGGGCTGGGTACCACTTTCCTTACTTCTTTTCAATAATGATCTCAGAACCATGTGGCCTTTGCGATGCTACATGCCAAGTGAAATGAAACCCAATACAGGCTGCCATTTATACTGTACCTCTTATATGTGCTGCCACCTTCTTAGATACCTCCTTTGGCAGGGGTAGGGAAACCCTTTTTCTGCCAAGGGCCATTTGGATATTTATAACCTCATTTGCGGGCTATCCAGAATTATCAACTTAAAAATTAGCCTGCTATATTTGGTCAAACATTTAATGACCTTACCCCTAATGCCTTGGCAGGGCCAGACGAAATGACTCTAGGGCTTCACACGGCCCATGGACTGGATATTCCCCATCCCTGCCCTATGGGTTTGTGTGGACTATGGAGTCAGACAGCATGGGTTCAGGTCTCACCTCTGATCCTTATTGGTTCAGTGACATTGGGGGATCAGGTACCTCACCTCTGAGTCTCCATTTCCTTATCTGCAGAATGGGACTCTGACATAGTTAGGTCTTTGAGTTATTGGGAAGATAAAATGCATTTATCCATGCAAGCTCATGGCCCAGTGCGTAGCACAGAGGAATAATAGCTCAAAGCCATTAATAGTAATTCTACTTTCCTCAAAACTCTTTGAAAAAGGCACCATTATCCCCATTTTGTAGAAGAAAATCTGAGGCTCAGAGACTTACCCAAGATCACACAAATGATTGAGTGACAGACACAAGATGTTTAAACTGGCTTGTCCTGGACACCAAATCCTGACCTCTTTCCATAAATCAATCCTTCAGATGTTGTAGCGGAAAGCTTCACTAGTTGCTTCTATTTTCTTAGAAGCATAAATTCCTTTGGAGAGAAATGATATTTTAGTTATTATTTAATCATTTAAAAGAAAAAAATAAAATTACTAAGTTAGATATTTGTCCTTGTCATAAAAACTCAATTTTTCTCAAGTTCATGTTTTCATGGACCCATCCATTCAAGACGGTCAGCCTTTGTTTTGCCAATCTTGTTTCAGGCTTTAGCAGAAGGCTCAGCGAGCCCTGGCCAAGCTGGGTGGCCTTGGACACCTCCGCCCCCTCTCAAGTGGGCCTCAGTTTCCCCTTCCATAGCACAGGGGCGGGGTGGAGCTCTGCAGTCCCTGCAGCCTTGACTTGGGAACCTCTCTCCTGACATCATCCCGGGCTTGTTACCCACGTGAGCAGCTGGGCTTCAAACGTTTGTTTCCTGCCCTGTCTTCCTGAACTGTGTCAGAGAGGAATGGAAAAAAAAAAAAAAGAACCCAACATCTGTTTTCACACCAGGGCTGGGAACTCATTCCTGAAACATTTTTCATTTCGTCACGAGTAACAGATCCGCCCTTTGCTCCCTGGCCTCCTCGGCACCCCGTGATAAGACAGGAATGAATGTGCTGATGGGCACTTCCAGGAATCGGAGTCCTTCCTGGCAGGTGCCAGAGCCAGTGCCCGTGAGGGCTTCCCAGGCGAGCCCGCCAAGCCACTGTCCTTGGGGCTGTCTTCCCACCAGCACCTCCCTCGGGCCTCTGCTGGCAGATGGATCACTGGCACAGCCACCAATCAAACATCCTTCTCCCCAACTTCCAGGTTCCTGGGCCACTTGAGGGAGAATGACCTCTCCCCACCCCCCACCCCCCTACCCCCCACCCGCACCCCAGCTGCCAAATCTCCAGGCCTGAGAAGAGCTAAGCACACCCTCAATCCCTCCAGAGGCTCTGCCACTCCCTCTCAGCATGGCCTTGAGCCGATATTTATAGAACCCTTACTCTATATTGGGCATGATCCTAGTTACTTTTCATAGGAATCAACTCATAGCTAAACCATTCAACCACCTTACAGCTCGTGTGATTAGTTTCACTGTCACCCTATTTCACAGATGGGGAAACGAAGCCACCAAGAGGTTACATAGTTCACCAGAGACCAGACATATCCAGGATTCGAACCCAGACCCTCAGGCTCTAGGGGAGCTCACGGTTACCACCAGGCCAGCAGTCCTCAAACACTGTGGTTTCAGGACTCCTTCACAGCCTTCAAAATTATTTGAGGATACCCAACAGCTTTCTGTTTCGGTGGTTCCTGTCAATCACCATAATTAGACATTAAAAAGGAGAGATTTCTGAAGCTCAAGAACATGGTGCACATGTCCCATTAGTCACCAGAGCAATGGCATCATCACTCATGGAGCAGCCTTCAGAACACTCCCCATCACCCCCGAGACAAAAGCAAGTGACAAAAGCAAGTGACAGCTGAGTGTCATTACAAAAATAGTTGTAACCACAGGGACCCCTGAGAGGCTGTCCAGGACTCTCAGGGGTGCACAGACCACCCTTTGGAAACTCAGGCACTGCCCTGCCTCCATTACCTTCCAGAACACGTGCCTAAGATCTTCCCTGCCTTCTCCCAGGTTACTGATGCAGTGAGTAAACACGTACTGAGCACCGACGCTGTAGATGGCACCATGCTAGGCCCTGGGACAGAGCAGGGATAAACAAACACACTCTACCCTGTGACGTTCCCGTCCATTCAGAAAAAAACAAATCCCTCAAACCCTGGCCAGGTGGCTCAGTTGGCTGGAGCGCCGTCCTGTACACCAAAAGGTCGAAGGTTCCATTCCCAGTCAGGGCACATACTTAGCTTGCAGTTCCATCCCCAGGAGGCAACAAACCAATGTTTCTTTCTCACATCAATGTTCCTCTCTTTCTCCCTTCCTCTCACTCTAAAATCAATAAACATATCCTTGGGCGAGGACAAAAACAAAATTCTTCCAATAAGTAACTTGAAATTATGAAAATTATTAGGAAAGAAAAAAAATGGGCCTCACTGGGAGCTTAAATCAGAGGCACGATGGAATTGGTGGGGCCAGGGAAGGCTTCCTGAGGACTTTGAAAACTGTGATCTGCTTTGCAAGAAGGAGCTGTTGGCAGGCGCCTGATGAGGGTTTGGGCTCTGGCATAGCCTCCACTCTTCTGGCTCCTTCTGTTCCCCGAAGCTCCCAGTTAGACCTGTTCAGTCCAAAGAGTCTCACCCCTGGGCTCTATCTACTGAGCTCAGAAACCCTTCCCTCCTAGCGTTCGGTACCAACACAGCTGGTCCAAGGCCACGCGGAACCGCAGACGCTGGTGGCCAGGAGAGAGGAGGCCGCTCAGGGAGGAAAAAGACCGTTGCATATTGAACTCCATACTTAAATATAGACCATTTCAATGAAAGTCTGTAATTCAAAACAGCCTTTGAAAGATGCATTGTGTTTTTGTTTTTTCCTCTTTCTAAACGCAGAGCCACAAGTGCCAGAAAGCAGCTGTAATTTCTTCAGGACAAAAGTCTCGGTGATTCAGAACGCGTCTTTGCTCATCTCATTTCTCTGTTAAAACCAAACCTTCTTACGAGGTCCCTTAGGGTGTTTGGTAGAAGGAATATCAGGCCGGGGGTAAGGCCAGGGTCTCCTCACAGGTAAATTCACTGTGGGCTTTCGAACAAGTTTCTTCTCTGGTTTGGGACACAGTTTTCACATTTCTGGGAATGGGTGGGGAGGTGCAGAGAAAGTGTGACTATATCAATATTTCACAAACAGAGCAGGGTACCTATGGGCGATAACTTTTCAATTTTCTTTTTAACCTTGGGATTGCATGTCAAAAAGAGACGCCCCTGCCAGTGCCTGCATGTCCTCCCCAGCCCTCTAGGCTGGCTGCTTTCTCTGTCACTAAGAATTGGCCTTCAGCAAGCAAGAGGAGCTAGAATTTCACTTCATTCTTTTGTTAGCACTGTGCATGTGCCTTGGTTAATTTCTCCTTTAGTAACTCTATTTTTGTTTTCCTTTATTGTAATGATATAAAATTTCCTTTGTACCTAAATGCATTTCAGTTTCTAAAAGTGAGCTATTAAACACACACACACACACACACACACACACACACAACATAGCAGATATTACAGGAAGCACAAAGCTACGGCAGCCCTGATGGCCACGTCGCCCACATGACAGAACTCTGAGGGCTCTCCTCCCAGGCCTAGGCACAGCCCCACTGGTGGTCTGTGGTCACGGGATGCTCTCACTGTCCCCCTATTGCCCACGCTCCCTGGGCGCTGAGGTTGTGCTCAGCAGACTCTGGACCAGGGCTAGACAGGCCCAGGTTGCTTGGGAATGTTGTCCTGCCACAGAGAGAAGAACAGCAGGTTGCCCTCCAGGACTAACCCTCTGTCTTGCAAGGGCAGGGCCTTGGCAGAGGTTTTAGCCCGGTTCAGAAGAAAGCACCACAACCAGGAGTCTGGGTGGTGCAGGACTTTACAAGGTGCTTCCTTGCAGCTGAGCCCAGGAATCCTCCCCACACACCTCCAGTGTAGGTGTCATTTCTGACTTCATTTTACAAGGGAGGAAACAGAAACGTGGAGATGACGTAAGAAGTCACACACCTGGAAAGGGATGGAATGAGGGCTTTAAATCTGCACCTTTTGTCACCAAAGTTCACGCTCGTTCAATTACAATCGATGCAGAAAAGCTTTGGAAATAAATCAAGAGGTAGGATCCGGGTATTTTTATTGTGATAACTATCTTGTTCTATGAATATCCTACCTAAAATAGTCCCTCAATTTGGAACATGTATCTTGTACCCAGTAAGTGAAAACAAAACAAAACAAAAAAACCTTGGTGCTAAATTTCTGTATACATCTATAACACGTTTATAAGTAACTTTCTAAATGTTTAACTGCGACATCTAAACTCTAAGCACATCTTTGAGGCTCTTGACACATACAGATCTGTGTTGCCATATCCCAGCAATGCCCTTCAGAAAGGTTGCACCAACCAACCCATGAGACCTGGCATGAAGGAAGGTGCTATTCTCTCACACTTAGCCTGATCCTGAGTGTTGTCATTAAATTTCTTATAATAAAAGAGAAATGACACTCTTGGCGCTTGGATTAGCATTTCTTTGGCTATCAGTGAAGTTAAGCACCCACCCATCAGCTCATTGACCATTAAAATTTATATCTGGAAACTTTAAGATCAAGTTTATTGTTGACATTTTCAATATTGTGCACATTCAT
>PVJN01007297.1:0-70570 GCA_004026805.1 Lasiurus borealis | reverse complement strand
CTTTCTTTTTTTTTCTCTAGGCTTTTGGTTATTTGCTCTTTGCTCTGACATTCATGTTGATTACTCATTAAATGCCAAGAAATGTGTCAAAAATTACCAAATAATTTTAATGATGTTATCTTCCTCCACAAAGGACAGATTTTTCTTCAGTCAGGAATTTATTGTTTGGCAGTTTAATTTTATCCAATCAAGGGAAATAGACTGTGTTTTAAGTACTATGTGATTAAACTGGTTTCTACTTTTAATACATGTATTGATCTTTAATGACCTTAACTAGAAATCTGGGGAATTTATTTCTTTTTAGGGTCATCCTACTCCAATTTTAATCTCCTCTTACTTGAAACTACTAAAACATATATGGAGCTTTTTAGCCTCTTTAGCAGTCTCTTTTACTTGATTTTTTTTTAGCCTGTTTTTTTTGTTTGTTTGTTTGTTTATGTGCAGGTTCAAATTAACAAAAGTCTCAAGAGATTTTATACATACAGAATAGTGGGATACTTTATTTTCTGAGGTTCCCTATTTCTCAGGTTCATAGTCCCTCAATTCAAGTAAATTTAATAATCTTCATCTCAATTTTTTTCTCGCTAGTTGCAGGTGATGGTGCTGCAAGCTCTAAGCCTCTGTTTATTTCTCTGTTTCCAGCATTATACATTATCAAATGGCCTGGGGGGAAAGGTGGCAGTAAATGTAAGGTTTATCTTAATATATCACCTTTTCCCAGCAGCCGAGTCAGTCAGGTCTCTGCTGCTGGATATTCTCCATTGCCTTCCAACACCTGTTTTGCTTGGTTTATTGTTCCATCTTTTAGAGTTATTGTTGTTGTGAGACTTGGTATAAACAAACTCATCTGTCATACCTGGCAATAAAAATCTCTCAAAGTATTTTAGAATAACATATTTCATTCTGTGGAATAAGAAAGCAATATGTGTGTAAGCCCTTCAGGTTTCAACATTGGCTGTACCTGAATTTCTTTCATTGGTGTTTGAAAACTGCCAATTTGCATCTTCTTGGAACACCATGTTCTAAAGGGTCAATAGCAGCCGACATTCATATCCATGCTCAGATTCTTTCTGACCGCCTTTCCTAGAGGTAGCTGTTCTAGAAACAAGTGTTCTCTGTCTTAATATTTACAAGTGGGGCTTTACTGTTTTTGGATTGCATGATCTGAAGGCCTCGCTTTCCAGCCTGATATATTGGCTTCCCTGCCTTCTCCATTCCTAATCCAACTGCTAAACCTGTACCGTTCATCTATACTTTGGTGACTATTATGCCCCATTTTAACAGCACATATCTTAGATTAGTAATTGGATGTTAGCCGACACACTAAATAGCCTCACAGTCTCAGTGAGAGATCTGTTTCTTGATATTGTCACATTCTGATATGGACAGGGTAGCTCTCGTGGAGAGTTCTCCTTTAAGTGATGACCGGATTGAGAAGTAGGTACATCGTTTTTATTTCACAGTTCATTGAACGGATATTAGTCAAATAGACCTTCTCACCTACAAAATTTTTCTACCTACTTAGAAATAGAAAACAAAACTGGGGAACAACTAGTCTCTTTTATATACTTAGAGCATTCTTCCAGAAAGATAGAGAAATGAAAACTAGAATATTTAGGAGGCTCTATGTATGGGATAGCAGAGAAGAGATGGAGAAGACAAGGAAAAGGAAAATTTTAGGTTTTTTGCTTACACCCATGGTTATATAAAGGTGAACTTTACTAAGATAAGGAATACAGGGATACACACATGTGTAGGGCAAAAGTACAGTTTGGGCATACCTGGTATAGATATGATAGAGATGTTTAATAAGCAACTAAACATATTGAGGCTCAGAGGATCAATGTAACTAGATGATCCACATTTGAGAATTATTAAATCATAGTAGGTATTAAATCAACTAGAATTTAGGGAACTGCGAGGAGGAAAATTCTAGATAAAGAGTATGATAGAATGCTCAGAACTGAAAGTCAAGGAGCAACAGTAATCAGAGGGTGGGTACAGGCTAAAGAAAAGGAAGGCAAAGTGAGGAGTTGTCTGAGAGCAAAGAAACCAAAGGTAGAGTCTTGAGAAGCCAAAACGAGATTGTTTTTAGAAAGCAAGACTCTTCCTTGTGCAAATAATGCTAAGAGCTCGAAACAGCAATGATTAAAAATGTCTCTGAACTACTAGCATTTCTCTAAAAATGTCTGAAATGATATGAAATCACCACCATCTAAGAAACATTTTCTGAATATTTAGTGTTTTCTATCAATAATTATAAATCAATTGCCCAAATATTGACGTTTGTATGCATAGATTTTACTGGCAAATATATTTTGACTTACTTTTGTGAAATTTTTAGATCTTATAACCCAGTTATAGCTGTAGGAAACATCTGTTAGATGTAATTCTAGAAACACTGTTCATTTTTGGGTTTTAGATAAGTAATCTCCTATTGCAAAAAAAAAACTTGCCTTAATGTGAACCCAATAAGGCATCAAGATTAATATAGGTTTTTGCACTTTATTAAATATACTGTATGTCTAAATGATAAAGTGTTTATTATTAAGAAGCATTAACAATAAAACACTTATACTTAAAGACTAGGTAAGGGAAAACCTTCAGCTATTACAAAGCAGAACCCATTTCCCAGTGGCAGTTTATTCCGCAGGTTGTGAAAGGATCAAGTTCATTTAAGGCCATATGCTCTCCTTATTCTCATTGCTTCATAAACTTGAAAAATTAAAGCACTCATTTTACAACTATGTAGTTACAAAACTCTGTTTTGAAGGGTCTACAGATGAATGCCAAGAGGTTATCCCACAGTGAAAATAATTGGATGCCCCAGAGGTTAGCATTTTTTTTCCTGTATTTTAGCTTCTGTTTACTTATCTCCTTCCTAGCTCTTCTATCTTCTAAAATCCTCTTAAAAAAGTAAAAGTAACAGCATGGTGATTTTAAACAGAAATAAAATAAGGCTGAGAAGTGAAGTTGTGCAAAGTGAGTAGAAACCTTTATTGTGATTAAAATGTTTTGTATAATTTTTCTCTTATTCTTTAAAGTGTGAGTCCTTTGGAAGAATATTAACATGTTTTTTTATAAAGAAGAAATATAAATTAATAGGAATTTACAACAATACTACTATTAAAGATCACTATAATAACTCACACTGTATTAAAACAGCATTAAAATCTGAACCATTTTCATGTGATTCCAGAACATTAAAATATGCATAGCATCAAGAATCCAGTAATTTTTACTATTATAACCCTAACAGAAGGATGATGTTTTGGCTTTCAGCATGGGTTCACAAGATTGTTCTATTCCAAAACAAGAAATAGAGATATTCACGTTCCATACACCAGAAAAATTACAGCATATATCCCTTGATTCAAGTATTTCAGACTCTTCCTAAAAATGCTTGTGATGCTTAAAGTCTTCCACTAGGAGGATATATTTATATATCATACACACACACACAGTCATGATTACCAAACTGTGTAATATGTGCAAACAACTCTTGAAATTAAAAAAAAAACTAAGACAAAGTATACTGGGTCCTTTTATCTGGGTATCATCTTTAAAATACATTTTCATCTATCTTACTTGGAAATATTACAGAGAGAACTGATTATAAACTTATGAAATGCAATACTAGGACCCCTTTAAAAAGGTGAAAACAAATCTTTGGATAAATTCTTGGGTATTGCATAAATCCTGACTAATGTGAAGCACATCATTATGCTAGGTGTACTAGTTAATAAATCAGATTTTGTAATCAGAGAAAACAGGATAATTTCAAGAGAAACATCAAAAGTGCTTTATTCAAAGTAATGTCCATCATTAGCTACAGATTTCCCCCATGTTTCAAATAATTTGTGGATACCACCCCAATAGAACTTTCTTGTTTTGAGGCAAATCATTCAGAGACCCAATTTTCCACTTTTTCGTACGTTTTGAAGTGCTGCTCAGAAAGTGCGTGTGCCATCAATTGGAAAAAGTGGTCATCTGAAGGAGCAAGGTCTAGTGAATACGGTGGGTGGGTTAATACTTCCCAGGCAAGATCTTTTATCATGTCTTTAACTGGTTTTGAAGTGTGTGATGATGGTGTATTATCATGAAGCAAATTTCTTTTCCATGTCTTCCGGCACAGTCTGGTCATTTCACCATCAAAGCGTGGATCAAATCGATTATTTGTAGGTTTCACCTTGTTTTAGAAGCTCATGATACACCACACCAAATCCCACCAAATGCAGAGCATTCTCTTCTTTCCAAAGTGATTTGGCCTTGCAGTTGATATTGATGGTTGACCTGGATCAAACCATGATTTTGTGGATTTGGGATTCTCAAAATAAATCCACTTTTCATGGCCAGTCACAATTCAATTCAAAAAAGACTCTTTAGTGCCTTTGAAGCAATATTTTACTGATGACTTTTTGGTTTTTCATTTGTCTTTCATTCAGGTAATGTGGCACTCACTTTCCTTCCTTTAAAATCTTTCCCATTTCTTGTAAACAATCAGAAATTGTTTGCTGAGCAATGTTTAATCTTTCTGCAAGTTATTTTTTTAAATTTGACATGCATCCTCAAAAATGCTTGTAATTGGTGGACTTCCAACTTTTTCGGTTGAGCTGGATATTATTTGTCTTTCACATTGAAATCATCATTTTTAAAGCACTTAAACCAGTGTTCACAAGTATGTTGAAATGGAGCATGTTCACCATAAGCTTCCTGAAGGATATGATAACTTTCAGTAGCACTTTTCTTCAAAATAAAAGAATGAATTATAACTTCCCACAAGTGCTCTATTTTTGGCACAAAATTCGACATTTTTAAGTATAAAAATATCCATGATGGTAACGCCTTCAGAAAATTTGACATATGAAGTTTTGAAGTTTACTATCAATACAAAAAAAATAGCATACATATCAAATAACATATATATCAACATATCTGTAACTCCATGTATTGAAAAAATGCATTATTAACTTGTACATCTGGTATTTATTAAATGAATACTTAATGTTCATATAATTGCATACTTCATAGCATAATGGCCATGGAATGCAACTGCTTAAGATCAAAACTTGGCTCCACCACTTATGCTTATTAGCTGACCATGAGCAAATTATTTTACCTGTGGCTTAATTTTTTTGCATTAGGGAAATGGAGGAAATATATTATTGTAATGGCTCAGGATTAGATGCTAGAATGTGAGGAAAGTGCTTGAGTGGTGTCTCAAGTTTTGTTCCTCTTTAATTTTAATACACAATTTGGAAGCTATCAAAATGTATCAAAAAGAATAAAAAATATTTACTGTAAAGATTTGAAAATAATTCATATTGTCGAAAAGCCAATGCTTTTTTTCCTGAATAAAATCTAAGAGTAGCAGTAGGTTTTTAAAATTTTGAATGCTTCTTAGCTACAGAAAAAGTGAATACTTAAAAAAAAAAGCTTTTAAAAAGAATCTCAAGCAAGTGATCTCTTCATTCATATAATAAAATAAAAATTAATTTTCATTAGCCAGAGTTTAATCAAAAAGGTATCTACCATATATTATCACCTTTAATTGTCGTAAAACATTTCCTATAAAATGCATTAGTAAAGCATGAGACATAAAAACATTCAAAATTAGGCGGAAAATCTTTTAATGTTTGCAGATGATATGAATTTAAAAGAATCAATCTTATAGATGCAAGTGTTCTGATTAGAAAGAAAGGAGTTATTGGGATTATTCATTTAGGATAGATTTTTTTTCAGTTTCAAAAAAGAAACTAAGAATCAGAAACTGTAAGATAAAAGATTTAATAAGTTAAATTTAGTTAAGTAAATGAATTAGAATAAATTTTTAACATTCAGATATATTTAGACATAAAACTACAAACTTTACTGTGGGACACAAAAATGATTTGGCTATATGGATAGTCTATGTTACTTAATGAAAAGAATTAGCATGAGAATAATTTGTAATAATGATAATAGCCAATACATTGAGTACTGGATTTGTCCTAGAAATTAAACTCTTTGACATACATCAGTTAACGCATGAATTACTCTCAGCAGTCCTATGAGGCAGATGTGATCTCTAATTTAAAAAGGAAATTGAGACACAGAAGCAGCAGAAATAATGTGCTTCTTTCATTCACCTAGCATGGATTGAGGAAGGATTCAACCACAGCCAGATGTACACTCTGTCATGAGGAAAATTTATCTAAAATTTAATGTAATCTTAATCAGATTTACAATATAAAGTTTCATAAAACAAAAATTTTAGAGTTCATAGAAGAATTGGCATAGCACAAGCAAGTTAGAATTTATAAATTAAGGAATTGTTGCCATTCCTTGCATAATATAATGGAGGATAGATAAACTGTACTACTTTAAAGAGTAAGATGCATGTCCTAAAAGGAAAGGAAAGTTCGATGGAGACCACAGGACAACAGAAAACATGTCAGCAAAATATTTTTGAAAAGTACTTATCTCACATCTTGAACTAATGATAAACTATTAAAAATGAAAATTATACAATAAACATAAAAATATTAAAGAATATATATGTATGTTATTTTAAAGATAGACTTTATTTCTGTTCTTACACTGTAGGAATTTTACTTTCTACTTATCTATATATATAAAAGCCTAAGTGACCATAGCAACCGAACAGATGCTGAACAGGCTGCATGGGGCAACCAGGCCTGCAGGGGGGGGCAGTCGGGTGCAACCAGACCAGCGGGGGAGGGGACAGTTGGGGGCAACAGGCCAGCGGGGGGGTGGGGGAGGAAGGGGTTAGTAAGGTGTGACCAGGCCAGTGGGGGCAGTTAGGGGCAACCAGGCAGGTGAGGGGTGGGCAGTTGGAGGCAACTAAGATAGCAGGGGAGGCAGTTGGGGGTGACTAGGCCAGCAGGGGTGCAGTTAAGGGCAAACAGGCAGGTGAACAGTTAGAAGCCAGTGGTCCCAGATTGTGAGAGGGATGTCTCCCAAGGGATCCCAGATTGGAGAGGGTGCAGGCTAGGCTGAAGACCCCCCGTTCCCATCCACAAATTTCATGCACTGGGCCTCTAGTCTATATATATAAAAGCCTAAGTGACCTTTATGATGAAACAACTGGTACAAATGCTCACTACGGCATACACTGTCCACCAGGAGGCATTCACTCAATGCAGGAGCTGTCTGCTGCCCATTGGCCCTGATAGCCAATAGTGCCTGTTGGCCAACCTCCTGGTCCCTCCTCCTGGCCAGGACGCCCTGATTACCTGATTGGGGCCAGAGCCCCAGGCTAGAATGGGGAACTGGGGGTGGGTGATGGCAGACAGCTCATTCCCCAGGGTTTCTTAGGGGTTGCTCCCTCCTCAGGGCTGGTGGCCAACCTCCCGGTTCCCTCTCCCTGGTCCTCTCCCCAGCCTGTAGGCCTTGATCGGCCTGCCACCTACCACTGTGGTGGTAGTTGGGCCCTTCCCCCAGCCAGCTGGCCCAGATCACTTGATCTGGGCCTGCCAGCCAACCATTCAGTCCCTCCCTCTGGCTGGCAGGTTCCAATTCCCTGATTGGGGCTAGGCCTTAGGCTGGGACGGAGAACCAGTGTGTGTCTGTGTGTGGGGGGGTGATGGTGGTGGACACAGGCAGGAATGAGGCGGGGAGGAGGCAGGAAGGCGGGGAACCATGTGGTGGTAGCATGTGGGCAGCAAGGGAAGGAGGCAGGGAGCAGGGAATCTGGGAGGTGGGGAACTGCATAGTGATGGTGCACAGGCAGCCAGGGAAGGAGGAGGCAGGAGGTGTAGAAGTGGGGAAATTCATAGGCCCTGATCACTGGCCAGGCCTAGGGATCCCATCTGTGCATGAATTTCATGCACCAGGCCTCTAATTCCATATAAATCTTAACCCTTATTGTGATAAAACTTTCAAAAGATAAAATTCAACTTCAATTGACAACTCACTAGTTTTGTTTCTTAACTTAAGGTACATTTAATAGAATTTAGTGATTAAGAATGGACTTAAGTCAGATGAAGTTAGCCTTAAAATAAAGAATAAATATGGAAATATAGTCAGGAAGAAGTTTTCTGTAAGATCTAATTGCAAGGATTTTCTATAATTATACTGTTCTGAATGCTGGCTTACATTTTTAAGTTTTATTTATTTAATAAAAATTATGGAATAACTGGTTAATAGCATTATATAATTTCAGGTCTACAAATTTATAATTTGACCCTTTTGTACTCGATTGCATGCTTACCATCCAAAGTTAAGTTTTCTTCCATTACCTGCAGCCCAAGTCCTTTCCTCTCCAGTAACCAACATTATGTTCTCTGTATTTAGTGTATGTTCTGGTTTGTTTGGGTTGTTCATTTGTTGCTTTTCATTTTATATTCCACATTTGAATGAAATCATAGAGGTTTTGTCTTTACCCACCTAACTTATTTTACTTAGAATAATAATCTCAAAATCTATCCATGCTATTGTAAATGGAAATATTTTATCTTTTATTATAATACACACACACACACACACACATACACACACAAAGTGGCCAGATTATTCAGATTATTATGATCTCTGAATGCATAATAATAGGGCCACTCAGTATATATATATTAGAGGCCTGATGCATGAATTCATTCATGGGTGGAATCCAGCCAGCCTGGCCATGGGGAGGGGACATGGGCAGTTGGCTGGCCTGCCTGCTGGTCAAACTCCTGGTTGAGGGGACAATTTGCATATTAGCTTTTTATTATATAGGATATACACTGAGTGGCTAGATTATGTATTCAGAGATCATAATATATTCAGAGATCATAATAATCTGGCCACTCGGTGTATATATACATATATGCATATGTGTGTGTGTGTATATATAAATTTATATATATATATATATATTTTAATTGGATAAGGAGATATAGTATATGTGACACTTAGGTTGTAGTTTCAATGTCTTGGCTATTGTAAATAATTCTGCAGTGAACATAAAGCTACATATATCTTTATAAATAAATGTTTTTATATTTTTTGGATAAATAAAACAGGTATTGCTGGATCATATGGTGGTTCCATTTTAAATTTTTTTGAGATACATTCATACTGTTTTCCATATGTATATACTAATTTTCATTCTCACCAATAGTGTACAAGGGTTCCTTTTCGTCTACATCCTCTCCAACAATTATTTATTTTTATGATAGCCATTCTAACAAATGTGAGATGATATTTCATTGTTTTGATTTGCATTTCCCTAATGATTAGTGATGTTGAACATTTTTTTCATTTCTGTCTGTTGGCCATCTGTATGTTTTCCTTGGAAAAGTCTCTATTCAGGTCCTCTGCCCATTTTGTAATCTAATTATTTCATTGTTTTACTGATTTGTATGAATTCTATAAATATTTGGATATTTGCCCTTTATTAGAGGTGTCATTTGCTAATATCTTTTCCCATTCAGTGGTTAGCCTTTTTGTTTTGTTAGTTTCTTTTGCTGGGCAGCAGATTATTAGTTTGATGTAGTCCCATTATTTTAGTCTTTCGTTTTCCCTTGCCTTTGAGGTCAAATTAAAAATTTACCAGTCTGAGACCAAGTTCCATAAGTTTAATGTCTATATTTTCTTCTATACATTTTATTGTTTCAGGTCTTAAATTTATGTATTTATCTCATTTTGAATTAATGTGTATGGTGTGAGACAGTAGTCTATTTTCATTCTTTTACATATGGCTATACTGTTTGTCCAACATCTTTTATTGAGACTGTCCTTTATTGTATATTTTTGGCTTTTTGGATGAAAGTTAGTTGCTCATATATGTGTGGGTTTATTTCTGGGATCAGTTATATTCCATTAGTCATTGTGTCTGTTCTGCCAATATTATATTGTTTTGATTACTATAGATTTTCAGTATAGGTTGAAGTCAGAAAGTGTGATACCACTGGCTTTGTTCATTTGTCATCAGGATTGCTTTGGCTATTCAAAGTCTTCTGTGGTTCTATACAAATGTTAGGATTGTAAAATCTACTTCTGTGCAAAATGCCATTGAAATTTCCATAAAGATTTCACTGACTCTGTAGATGGCTATAGACAATATAGGCATTTCAACAATGTTTTATCTACTAATAGAACATGGAATATCTTTCGATTTCTTTGTGTCTATTTCAATTTCCTTCAAGCATGTCTTACAATTTTCTGTATATAGGTCCTTCACCTCTTTTGCTGAGATTATTCCTAGGGACTTTATTCTAATAAATTATAAATAGTATTATTTTTATCATTTCTTTTTCTAATGTTTTATTGTTGTTATATAGAAACACAATTTTTTTTTTGTATATTGTTTTTCTATACTGCAACTTCAATGTATTCATTTACTGTTTCTAATGTTTTGTTTGTTTTTTGGTGAGATATTTAGGGTTTTTCTATATATATAGAATTACAGATTTACTTCTTGCTTTCCAATTTAGATGTCTTTAATTTCATTTTGCTGTCTAATTGCTCTCGCTAAAACTTCCATTATGGTGAATAGCAGAGATAAGAATGGGCATCCTTGTCTTGCTTGTGATCTTAGAGAAAAGTTTTCAGTTTTTCACCATTAAGATGTTAGCTTATAGTTGTATTATTTGGCCTTGATTATATTGAGTAATTTTCCCTCTATACTAACTTTTTGAGTTTTAAAAATCATAAATAAATGTATCTCATCAAATGCTTCTTTTCTGCATTTACTGTAATAAGATTTTTATCCTTTGTTAATATGTTTTCACATTGCTTGATTGGTGGATGTTGAACCATCCTCACATTCTTGGAATGAATCCTACTTGGCCATCACCTGCAATTCTTTTAATTTATTGTTACATTTGATCCTTTAATATTTTGTTTAGTTTTACATCTATGTTCATTAGAAATATTGACTTGCATTTTTTGTGCGTGTGTGTGTATGTGTGATTTTCTAGTCTGGTTTTGTTCTCAGGGCAATGTTGACCTCATTAAATGAGTTGGGAAGCATTGCCTCTTCAATTATTTAGAAGAGTTTGATAAGGATAGGTATCGTATTTTTTGAATATTTGTTAAAATTCATCACTAAAGCCACCTTGAATTCTTTTGGTGGGGGAGGTTTTTGATAACCATAAAATTACCATTTTAATTTCCTTACTAGTGATGAGTGATCATGATTTAGTCTAGGATGAATGTAGGCTTCTAGGAATTTGTACATTTCTTCTAGGTTGTCCAATTTAGTGGTGGAGAGCCTTTCATAGTATTCTGATATGGTCCTTTGTACATCTGTGGGGGTCCATCACAACTTCTCATTCATTTCTGATTTTACTTAAGGGGGAAGAAGTAAATCATTGAAAATAAAACTATTTTTGTTTCCTTGTTTAAATAATATATTTAATTTCATGGAAGACATTGATTCTAGTGACTTTCTTTATGAAGAGAGGTATTGTTGAGGAATTTGAGGCTTTGAAATGTTCCTTGTCAATCATCATAGAGCTATTAAGTATTATAGCTGTAACATGAGTCATTCTAGTGTGTATGTCCCTAACAGGAGAGAGTCTGAAGTAGGGCATCTGTAAAGATAATAGATTTTATCTGGATAAAACTATTTAGAAGAGTATGGAACTTTCAATGAAGATGATCCATGGTAAGTTAACTATAGTTTCACTTGAGTAAAGAAGGAAAAACATAGATGTTAAAAAAGTAATCATCTCTAAATCTATACCCAAGCTTTACCATGTATTTAGTTTAATCAGGTCTTTTTATATATATAAAAAAAGTGTGGTTACAAAATAAGATCAACTGTTAGCTTTTATTGTGAGGGCTAGAATGTAAGGGAGGTGAAAAGGGGAAATATATTTTGTTGTCATAACTATTCAGTTAGAGTATTTGGAAGCTTGCATAAGTATGCAGAAATAAAATGTAGAGGAAGAACAAAGCAAAATCTGTGGAAATATTTTATGGTTTCACTTTTTTATTAAATGTATGAATTGGGGCCACATTTGGTTTCAGAATGACTAGATTTAAATTATATTTGCTTTAGTATTTGGACAAAAAGAAGACATGATATAATATTAGAAACATTTCTATAGAGGTTATTCCAAAAGAGTGGCTATAACATGGGAAAGGGTTCTGATCATAAGAACTGAATGTAGTTAGCAAATTTGGAAAATGCCTTGGAAGATTTTTTTTTTTTGTGATGGGATATGGATGAATAAGGACAAGAAGAAATAATAAATGACTATACACTTAGTAGCCTGGTGAGCCAGGAATATAATGGTGACATAGAGACAGTGATGAGAAAACAGGTCTAGAGAAAATAATGAGCTTGGCTACAAACATGTTAAGTTTTAAGTGTCAGCATGATATTCAAGTTGAGATATCTTGCAGAGAGCCAAAAGTGAGGGCTTGGAGAGCCTATGGGGATTAACTTTTCTTTGCACCTTTGCTCATGTTACTTTTATCCCTTAAATTTGATTTCCCTTGGTAGTATTGGTCATGTGATTTCTTTACTAGTGTCCTTTCTACTTTTTATCAATGTATATTATAAATATCTGGGTACATTTTAAGTTGTCCCCTTTTTCAGTAAAATTCAAATGTTTTATCATATTTCTTTGAAAATATTAGGTCACTTTATTCATTTTCCTGTTAATTTTATTTTGAGGCATTTAATCTGATGCTAATATTTAGCACAAGTTATTAGGTATTCAGAAAACACACACAAATATCTACTAGCATTTTCAAAGTTTCCCTGATTTTAATGATTTGATAAAAGCTTTTTTTGTACTCACATATATTTGTGGCATAGTTTCTTTTGGCTAGATTGATTTATGTAAATGTTTGTTTACCCGGTATTATTTTAAAAGTGCTTTGCAGGCCCTGTGAGGTTCAGGAGGTCTCTGTCAAGTACAGGGGTAATCACTGATATACTTACAGAACTTTAGCATTTTAAATCCAGACAAGTTTATAGTTTTCTTCTAGTTTCCAAACCTCTATATTTCACAATAGTCAGAGCTGAGCTCTACACAAAAGTACAAATAAAAAAGCCAAAATGTGTTGTTTTTTTTTGAGAATACAATAGAAATGTGGAGAATATAACAAAATAGACATGAAAATGGGTTGCATTAAATGTAAATTTAAAAAATTGCCTAGTGCATTTTTATTCATAAATTTTTAGAAAGCATTAAGGGAAGGGAAATCCTGTTTGTGTACGAAAGAGAAAAACATGATGTATCATTTTCTAGGACTTTGGAACACATTTACTAGCTGGTAAGGTTTTCTTCTTCCTCTAAATTACTAAAATGGATGTGAAAATCTTTTTATTGCAAGAAGGGAAATCATCCACTACTATAAACTTCTATGCAACAATGCAGTATTGGTTTAGAACTTAAGTTTGGTAATATTATATATCACTTACATATATAACATTTGTAAAAGGAGACATGTTTTTAGTATCCACAGCCTTCCACATAAACAACCACTAGTACCAAGAACTTACCATAAATGAATAAAAATTAATAGCAGAGGCATTGTACTGAAGATTTCTCCATGAAATATCAATGATCTGATGTTGGTAAAATAATCCAAGTAATGATTTTCATCTTAGGGGGTATTTGCCTATGTCTGTTATAAAACAGCTGCTTACAGTACTAGCTCAGGCTCATTATGATTCCAGCCATTCAGATTAATAACTGGAGGACACGATTTCAGAGAATAGTGCAAAAAAGGCTTTCACAAGTTTCTACATTTGCTTCTACTAGTACTTGCTCTTTACTGCAAAATAACACATGGCAGTGCTTTGCTGGCTTTGTACTCCGATCATGGACCTCTCCCTTACAAAAAAAAAATAATTGTTACCAGCATTGTTTTTGTCGCTGGATTGATGTACTTGTATGAAGCAAAGCAGGCATCAGTTTTCACACAGGTGTTGTCAGTCATAAAAATCCTACGTTAGGTCTATGCATTTCACACTGTAACTATTACATTTAAAATAAAACATATTGAAAACTTTATGACTCATCTGTCTTATCAAAGGAATTTGCAGCATTATATTTTATTGTTAGATTCATTTTGTCTTAGTTTTTTAAAAAGTAATTTTTGCAGACATCAGATACTTGTCATTGAAAAGGTTGACCTGATAAATGCCATGTTTATGTGATATGAAAATGATTACATCAAGAAGAATGCCATAACATATTTAGAAAGCTCAATAATAACCCAGGCCACACAGAATTTTAAAAATACTACTTATCTCTCATGATTATGTATTAAGCTAACTCTGTAAGGAGTCTATTCAGATGACTTCATTGTACTTGAATTATTTAGCTAGCTCCTATAGAATGCCTTTCAATATGCTTTCAAAACAGATTTAATTAGATAACATTCAAAAAACGTGACTATAACAATTTACTATATTTGATCATTTTAGTGTAGTTATGAGTTGAAAAGAAAATGTAATTTTCTGTGTAATAATATAAAGATCCATAAACAGGATAAGAAGGTAAGAAAAACAGTTTGGTTTTGAAGTTTAGAAATATATCTGTTTAACATATTAAGCATTTACTGTATGACAGGTACTATTTTAAACATTGGGGGTTTGATAATCAATGTAAAAAAACTGTCATCATGGATCTTACATTATATGGATAGAGAAGTAAAAATGCAGTGGTAAATAGGAATGCAGAGCATGAAGAGGGGGAGCCGATTAAGGGAAAATAAGAGTGAGGAAAAGTGAAAAGTGGGGAGGACATCTTTGAGAAGATGATTTAGAGCACAGCTGTGAATGGGGAGAGAAAATGCGGTAAAAATTGTTTCCAAAGAGTTGACCAAGACTATTTCAACAGGGAATGTAAGACAGTAGAGTACCACTGAACAGTTTATACTACAAACTCTAGCAAAATATTAAATGACAAAAAAATCTAGCACTAATATATTTATTGATATGTTTTAAAAATATAATTCATGTAGTACATTGGTTTGACTACTAATATTTCTAGAATCTTATTACTTTACCTATATTCACTATCACCTTCACTATTCATGCCAAAATCATATAGTACCTATGTTAATGCAATAGCCATCCAACTAGCATTTCTATTCTCCCAATTTGAAACAGAGGCACTGTGGTCTTTCTCTTAAAAATGAAGTGAAATCATATAACCCACGTGTTCAAGACCCTGAAGTGACATCCCCTATTGCTCAGAGTAAAGGGCGAATCCTGGCCACGGTCTCCAAAAATCCAAACTCTCTGGTTTACTCCTCTCCCTTCTAATGTGCAATAGCATTTCCCCTACTCTCTCATGAAACACCGGGCATGTGCCTACCTTAGGGCCTTTGCACTGACTTTTTGCTCCGCTCAGAATGTTTCCCCCTGACATATCTGCTTTCTTTCTTTTTGACCCAAATGTCATCTTTTTTTCTGCAAACCATCAAGCAATTCCATCCTTCCTATTTGGCTCAACCTTTTATCAAAATATTTATCATCATCTGTTTTATATCTTATTTAGATTTTAAGCTGCATAATTTCTTGTTTTTTAAGTAAGGTGTCCTAAGTGCCTAAAAGAATAGAGTAGATGTTAAAATGACAGAGTAAATTAAATGTTTTATTTATGTATAATGGGAGGCAACGATTATTTTCACCGAGTTCAACATTATTCCTATTCATGTTGTTAAATGAAGGTCCTTGTCACCAATTTAATGGCAGCACAAGTCCCCAGTTTGGGGTGTGGTAAGGAGGGAGACATAATTCAGTCAAGACATCCCAGCTGTGAGACACTTCAGTCAAATCAGGTTCTGGTGAATTTGCTCCAGTGTTACAGCTTCTCCCAGGGAAACACAGTCTTTGATGGAAACTGAAAGTGCTCCATTGAGACAGAGATGATGTTGGTTTATATAGAGAAGAGTATTCTACCCAGGTCCCTGATTGGTTCATCTCTATGCAAAGGAGAACTCTAAATCTACATAGTGAGACAGGTCCAAATAGCACTGTCCTCAATGAAGTCACTCCGATTGGTCAGTGAAAATGTAAATGAGGATATATCTGCACAGCTTTGACTGGATGGGGGTGAGGGTGGAAAGAGTCTACTGGTTGAAGTTCAACTCTAGGAGCTCTTTTGTAAGAGTGGACTCGGATGCCAGGAGCACAGTACAGAAAGCTTGGCAGCTCAGTCTTTTGGCATGCATGAATGAGGGAGCAAACAATGGTTGCTAAACTCTGGTTGTGAATTTGAATCCACTTAACCACGAGAAGTCATTTTTGGCAAGTATATACTTCTCAGGGCCAACAATGTAATATTAGCATTATCCTGATTTATGTTGAGTCAAGAATGTACCTCATTTTTTCACCTATGATCTGTTAGAAAAATTGAGGATGGTCAAATTAATCAGTATAGTAAATAATAATTCCTTAAATATTTTTTTTTTCAAAATTGAAGGTGCCTATACTCCACAGCAGCTATGTCTCTTGGTTCACTTTCAGTTCACATGGATGGTATTATGTCATATGTAGCTATATTTCATAACACTGAATTCTGTGCCCCTGATCCTTGGTACTACACAGGGGTATGATCTAAAACTGTGCCTTGGGGTACACCCTACACATTCACGAACAAGTGCCACCTATGAAGAGTATCTTTGGATGTGACTGACAGTCTGGGGGACCCTGTAGAGAAAATGTCACAAATGACTTAACAGCTAAAACTGTCATGGAGATGTTCTCAAAAATGATAATAGACATGAAAAAAGGCAAAAACAGTCGGGGTAACACAAATAAATAAATTCATAGCCTTTCAGCATCCAGCTAATGGAAACCAGTGGGAACACCGGGCAGAGGCTGTGGGTCTCTGTACTAATAGGTCTCTCTGTGACTACACAAGGTGTGCATAATGGGAAGTGAAAACCAGAGGAGTCACTTAGTTTCTCTGTCCACATACCCTGCGGAGCTTCCTTGCTCGACAATTTTCAAAAATTTCTCTTAGACTTCTAGATGTTGCTTTCCCTCAGGGGGGAAAGTACATAAGAATATAAAAAGTTACTCCAGTCGTTTAAACAACTTTTTTAAGGAAAAGGGTATGCCAACAATTTGATAAGAATAGGACAGATGGTCACAATACTTGTGGGAAAGGACATTCACTGTAGCATCTGTAATGTTATACAGAAACATTTAAAAATACATTATGTTCTTTGGGGTATAGGTAAAAAAAAACCAAAAGCATCATAAATAATCAAATGGATCCATCAGAATGTAACTATTTTTCTAGCATTGTACAATGATTGCCCAGATACTAAGTGAAATTCACATGTCCAGAGGGCAACTATCTGTCAAACTTACAGATAAAATATTCCTATTGTGGCATCTTATTTCAGCATCTCCTGTAGTTTTAAGGTAGATGCATTGATGTATCTTGAACCTGAAATATCAATATCTAAACTTGTAAGGTACAAGGGTCTCTAAAAATTAGTTTTCAGTTGAAAAGTCAAAATGCAGATGACACCTGTGAAAAGGCCATTTTTAGATCCACTGCATATAGAAACCCTGTTGTAGTACCATTTGTCTTTTCAGAGCTACCAAGAATTATACATTGGAAGCAGAACATAGAAATTGCTTCCACTTTTTGGAGTGAAACCAGTGGCTGTCAGTTGAATAGCCATAGCTTCTTTCTTGTGCAGAATAGCCCACTTTTCTGTTTGACTTCTAAAAATTGAACTCAACTGTTGCAAATGGCATGTGGGTGGAAATGATTATTGAATTGACGTGTTTAGTTTTTCTTTATATACGACAACTGCACATATTTGATGTATACAATTTAATGAGTTTGGACATAAGCCTATACACGTGAAACCACCACCAAAATCAAGGTAATAAACATATCCATTATCTCTCCCTCAAAAAAAAAATAGATGCCATATGAAATGATTACAGGAGAAAAATTAGTTGTCTTAAAAATATAGTTTCACCAACTACATTTGTAATGCTACAAATCAGCCTAGTATTAATGTTTTTCAACTTTAGAGATAATGTGTTGAGGGTTTTTTCTGTAATATATATTTCATAGTTGTGATAACAATCGTCCTTCTAAATTTTTCATGGCCATGTAAGTTATTAACCCTTCAGAGGTGGACCTGTGACCTTCCCTGTTGTTTATCTTCAGTAACTTTCATTCTATTAGGGCACAGGTTTTACACCTTATAAGGCAATTGTAACACTATAGCAAGTAAATAGATTACTAATACTCGCTTGAGAATAAATTAGCATACCCATTGCTTCCTAATTTAGTTATTCCACTTACAACATATAAATTTACCATTAATGCAAGGTGCTAAGAAGTGATCAACACCATCCTTTAAGTCTTTATAATCTAGAACAAAGAGATAAATAAAATAAAATGTGATGTCATGAAGATGTATGCCATTGTATAAGATAGGCACACATTTAAGAAATGAGAAGTCATTTATTTCTTCTGTGTACATCAGGGAAAACAATTTAAAGCTGAGGAGAAACTATGAAGTGAAAAACTCTGAAAAGTGGGAACACATGACAGACAGATGGAGAAATGTGAGCCAAGAAAATGGAAATGGAAATATATAACGGATGTTTTGGGGAAATCTGAGATTCAGTTCTATTTATGCACCACAGGATCTGAGAAGGATAAAAATAGAAGCATGCAAAGGAAAGTTCATGGAACTTCATATATGTTTTGCTAGACATTAAGATACGAGTCATATGAGTAATATTTCAATTAATTTTAGGGAATTGGAGGTAAAACATTATGATTTTTATGGAAAGGCATAGTAAAAGAAGTCCAGAATATGAAAACACACACAAGGACAGGCAAGCACTGTGAGTTTTTTTTTTTTTTTTAAAACAGAGGTTAGATCATCTAACAGAACAGGAAAAAAATAGAAAAGAAAATCAGCTTTATCTTATTTGTAATAATGGAGTTAGAATTCTGGAATTCTGGAAGTTATTAAAAAATGAGATTTGTTATAGTCAATTGCCCTGACATACATCTATTTTGACCACCAGCACTGATTTGTCTGATAAGGATGGCTAGGCAGGTGTGCCCTTCGTGCCTCAACGCTACATTTGTAGGAGAACAGAGTGGTTAAGCTTCCAAACTCCAGGAATATCCAAATGAGGAGCTGCCTAAGGCAGTCTGTTTTTATTGAGAGAGAGGTGTGGGGGGGGGGAGAAAGGAGAGAGAAAGAGAGAGAGAGAGAGAGAGAGAGAGAGAGAGAGAGAGAGAGAGAGAGAGAGAAAGAGAGAGAGAAGAAAACAAGAGTATATTCTGTCAGGGATACATTTATGACCATTGAAATCACTTTATTTTTCTCTTTTATGTGAAAAGTATGAATCCCAAGCAGGTTCCTAGAATTTTCTAAGGTTCAATTAGTCATTCATGAGAGAAAAAAATTAAATTCAAAGTTTTTTAAAATTGTGCATAGTTACACTCATTAGTAAAAAAAAAATTGTTACATTATGCATTATACTGGGTAACCTCATTATATTTTAGATACATTTTAGGTTTACAACTAAATTGAAAGTGAAATACAGATATTTCCCATGTAACCTCTGTATAGACCTCCTCCATTATTAATATCTGACCCGAATGGTACTTTTTGTTTGTTTGTTTGTCTTGTTTGTTTTAACAATGATGAACCTATATTGACATATTATAGTTACCCAAAGTCCATAAATTTAACTAGAATTCACTCTGATATAGCCCATCCTATGAGTTTGGACAAATGTATGTAGTCTTCATATTGGTCTCTTTAAGTTAGTACCATGCATTGAAGATTCCTCATGTATTTCCATTACTTGATAGTTCATTTATTATTAGCGCTATCTGAATAATACCTCATTGTCTAGATGTGCCACTGTTTAGGACATCGCATACAGACTCCCACTCCTCAGGTTTACAGCTGAATTGTTCTTTGATATGTGTTAATTGGACACTTATATATCTTCATTGGGGAATTATCTATTCAAATATTTCACTCATTTTTAAATGGAATATTTGTATTTCTATTATTCACCAGCAGATTTTCTTTATATATATCTTAGATTGTAGATCTGTTTTAGACACAGGTTTGTAAGTACTTTTCCCATTCTGACGTGGTCTGAAGCGGCCACAGGTGCACTGTCATTGGGGACTCCCTGGAGGTGCAAAGTCAGCTCCTGCCTGTGGCACAGTTCTGCACTGATCTTTATTATTTCCCTCCTTCTACTCACTTGGGATTTGTTTGTTGTTCTTTTTCTAGTTCCGTTAAGTGTAAGGTTAGTCTGAGATCTTTCTAATTTCTTGAAGTAGGCCTGCATTGCTCTGAATTTCCTGGTTAGGACTGCTTTCACTGGGATCTATGGATTTGGGTTGCTGTGTTTTCATTTTCATCTGTCTTGAGGTACCTTTTGATTTCTTCCTTGATTTCAATGTTAACTCATCCATTGTTTAGGAACATTTTGTGTGTGGTTTTTTTTGCTTTTTTCTTGTAATTGACATCTAGTTTCATATCTTCCTGGTCAGAAAAGATGCTTGGTATGATTTCAATCTTTATAAATTTATTGAGACTTCTATATGGCCTAACATGTGGTCTGTCTTGGAAAATGTTCCATTGTGCACTTGAAAAGAATTATATTTTGATACTTTAGTGTAAATGCTCTAAAATATTAATTAAATCCATCTGCCCTAATGTGTCATTTAAGGCTACCATTTCCTTGTTGATTGTCTATCTGCAAGATCTATGTAGTGATGTTAAAGGGGTATAAAATTTTTCTACTATGACTGTGTTACTGTCTATCTCTCCCTTTATGCTCCTGTTCAACAACATTTGTTTTATATATTTAGCTGCTCCTATGTTGGGTGCATAAATGTTTACAAGGGTTATATTCTTTCGTTGGATTGTCCCTTTATTGTTATGTAATGCTTTTCTTTTCCTTTTATTATAGCCTTTGTTTTAGAGTCTATTTTGTCTGACATAAATATCCACTAACCTGTGCTTTTTTTTCTTTTAATTTCTGTTTGTATCTTTTTCCATCACTTTACTTTCTATCTGTGTATGTATCTCGTTGTGAAGTGGGTTTCTTGTGATAACATATAAGGGTCTTGTTTCATATCCATTCAGCTACCCTATGCCTTTAGATTAGAGCATTTAATCCATTTACATTTAAAGTGATTATTGATAGGTATGTAGTCATTACCATTTTATTATTTATATTTGTGTTCCTGTTTTTTCTTCTTCTTCTTCTTAAAGAAATTCCTTTAGCAATCTTTCTAATCATGGTTTGGTGGTAAAGAACTTTAGCTTTTTCTTGTCTAGACTCAATCTCTCCTTCAATTTTAAATGGCAGCCTTGCTGGGTAGAGTAGTCTTGGACCTCATTTTTCATCACTTTCAATATTTCATAGCAATTGCTTCTGGATCATAGTTTTTTTTTTCCATTTATTTAGGTGATCATCAATATCTTTCAATGATGTGTTGTAGTTTTAAATATACAGATAAATGCTTAATTTGGTTCATTATTACCAAACATTCTTTTCTGATGTTATGGTAAATGTAATTATTTTCTTAATTTCAATTATTTATTACTAGTGTTTAGAAATACTACTGATATTAATATACTGATCTGATGTTCTACAGATTTACTGAACTCATTTGTTAGCTCAGTCAAGCACTGAAGTAATTAGTTACAAGGAGAATTTTATGAAGTAGGTGATTAAATAATAGCATTAGAAAAGTGCAGTTAGTTTTAAATGGTGTAATAAATATCATAAATAGAAAACTTCATTTTAAATATGAAATCATTAAAAGGTGGCCAAAGGCCAGATGTCTGGATTCACTGTTTGAAACAAAGACCAGTATCCATTAACCTTTTCTTAAAAATAAATATAAAAATAATTATTTAAAATATGGTAATGCTTAAGGAAAAGTTGATATGGGAATCAGAATGTCAAAGTTTGTTACAGGATCAATCGTCTCTTCTGGATTTTATAACAAGGAGTTCATTTGGGTCATACTATAGACCCATATACCACTGAATATCAGCCTGACCATTCTGCAGTCTAAGGAACAGGTTTATATTATATTAGCAAGTTCATCAAATAGCAAACATATGTACTCAAACTATGGTGTTCGTGTTTAGGAATTCTGAAATAAGCATTCTATGAAGATTGGAGATATCTATGCTATAATTTACATTCAGGATTCATTACAAAGGCTAAGAATAGTTTATCATTTAAAAAAGGAAATATTATCTGCAGTTTAAAAACGTTTATAGTACAGTGAGTCAGTATAAATAAATAAACATAAAATACTTCAGTAGAAGATCAGCTTTATGAAGAAAAATAAAACTGGTAAGAGAAGCACGACTCTTCAATAGGTCAATCAGTTGATGTCATTCATAACCAATTTTACTATTTTTTTGTACCTTTCAACATTTACATATTAAAGGTTGAGCAACTATTTTGAGACTTGCTTGATAGGAAAAGAAGGCATCTCTTCTTAAGAGTTGTCTCAAATTATGACATCATGTATGTGTTGTGTAGTCTGTACATTAATGTAATAATTATAATAGGGGGAGTTTTAAGAGAGCACAGGCTAAGTATTAATGCAGACTAGATTTTAATTCTAAAGTTTAATGCTTTCCTGCACTCTGCTAAGACTATGCATGTCTTGCAAGAGGAACCATCAAAGGGTTGCCCTTCCTAGTAGGGGAGATCCAATATTTTGACTGATGAACATTATTTCTAGGTCAATATTGTAACTGCCTCTAAGACTTAAGATCCAAGAACAAAGGAGATCAAATGTGAATAAAGAATAAGCAATTCACAAGGGAAATTTGTTTAGTATGCTATTTTTAATGTGAAGAACTGCAATTGTCATATGTTTGTCAGATAATGTTATTTCAACTTTAGAATTAAAATCAAAATGTTATGTTCAGCCAAAACCGGTTTGGCTCAGTGGATAGAGCATCGGCCTGTGGACTGAAAGCTCCCAGGTTCGATTCTGGTCAAGGGCATGTACGTTGGTTGTGGGCACATCCCCAGTAGGGGGCGTGCAGAAGGCAGCTGATAGAAGTTTCTCATCAATGTTTCTAACTCTCTATCCTTCTCCCTTCCTCTCTGTAAAAAAAAAAAAATCAATTAGACATAGTTTTTAAAAAATGTTCAGCTTAAATCAAAGTGAAAAAGTAGAGAGGTGAAATGGTCTGTTGTTCACTACTCAAAAACCACATATATAATGAAATTCTGGAACATGCACACCTTTCCACTGCTCAACAGAGAGTCAGGCTCTATAATCAAAACTAGTTATAGCCATGATCATGGGCTAAGAAATTGGTTGTGTGGATTTAATAAAAGTCATTAAGCCATGCAGGCCATCTAGGAAAAGATTCTGGGTTATATAAGCAGTTCTCTGGACGAGAGCTTCCCTTTTTGCCCACTAAACACAGTATTTACATCACAAAAACCCAACAGTATGAATGAGTACATGATGTAACTAAATTATCCCTTTCATACTTGCCAGTCTTTCTAAAGCAGACTGATCTGAATCAAAGCACAGAACGTAATTTGAGTGATTATTTTTTTCATTTTTCCTTAGGATGATAGAAATTAGTACCTTTTCAGATGAAAAGGTGAGAGATTATATTTATTTCATATAGGAATATGTTAGGACATTAATGATTGCTTCTTTTATAAAGATTCAACTTTAAAATCACTGTGGTGCTTACCAGTACACATTCCTCCAGCCCTCTTATTGGATTAGGCAATTTTAATTTGGGGGATATGTATCCATAAGTATCTAATACAAAAATAACCATTCAAATATACAAGAATGTGTGTATATATCTGAGTGTAAACATATATGTACATTTATGTATATGTGCCTGTACACTTTTTAAAATTACAAGTATGTTATACACTTTACTATTCTAAATCTTCAACACCTAAAATCTGGGTGTTATTCCTTATCAAGTGACCTAAATGGCGGATTTCAAAATATATATATTTTTATTGATTTCAGAGAAAAGGAGGAGATAGAAACACCAATGATGAGAGAAAATCATTGATTGGATGCCTCCTGTATGCCCTCTACTGTGGATCAAGCCTGCAATCCCAGTAGGTGCCTTTGACCTACACACTATACACTGAGACACACAAGTTAGGACTAAATTACTGATTTTTAAATAGCTACATATAATTTCATTGCAAAAATGTACCATTCATTATTTGAATAGCCCCTGACTTATAAGTCTTTAGTTTGTTTTTAGTATTTAACCATTACTAACAGTGCTGCAATTATTTATCATGATTTTCGTTGCACACATGTCTATAGAATAAATATAAGCAGAAATTATGGACCAAAAAAAGTGCACCTTTACAAAAATAATATATATTGTCACATAATTCCCCAAAGAGATCGTTTCTTTTTATATTCTGAACACCAATGTTTGTTTTGCCTTAATTATATGCTATTGTATATTTTATATTGGGTTATTCCTAAATATTTCATTGCAATAATAAATGGATATATATTTTTTACACTTTGCAACTAGCATCTGCTTATAAACAGGAAACTATAAGAAATCTCTTGCACTTATACTAGTAGCTTTACTTAATTTCCATACATTAAAGATAGTGTTTTAGTATATTACTTTAGATTAGTAATTGAATATATTTTTGTGTATCTTTCAGGTAAGTTATAGCATTTAGAAATGATTAGATTAGATTTCATTTTAATTGTTATGGCTCCCAACTCTCTCTCACCTAATTTTACTAGCTAGCCAGAAAACATTTTATATAATATTTGCATGATTACATGTATTCTCAATCCTGACTTTAATATTTATAGTAGGCATTTTGCTTATAAAATATTAGGAAATAACTAGGAAATTTAATCATAAGTACATCAAATACTAATTAAATTTCTATTTTTTATATTGTTTGCTTTGGGATTAAAGAAGATGATGGAGATGTATTTTTTTAAAATTTAATATCTATTGTTAAGAGTGCATGCCCTGATATATATTAGAAACGGCAAGGGGTAATAGAGACTTAGGATAGTTAGTTATATATTCCTCCTTTCCTAGAGGAGCTACCAATTGCTAAATGAAGAAAAGGAACCAATTGCAAATTACTTCAATTAATGGCAGTGAAGAAGGTGGCTTCAGATGAGAGTGGGGATAGGAGTGGGAAAGGATGGAGGGTGCATTTCAATTACCATCTCACCTTGCATCTCAGATACCCACTCCTCACAGGGGCTGATATAACTGCTCATCCTATCTAATAAAAGAGTAATATGCAGATTAATCATCACTCTGCTGTACCCAACAGCCAATCAGGAGGAAGTATGCAAATTAACCCCAACCAAGATGGCTGGGACCATGGGGAAAGCAGGAGGGAGGATTGGGTATTCCCGGCGATGGAAAAAGCCGAGCTTTCCACACATCCTGGCAGGCCCAGACCTCCCCTCAAGGCTACAAAGTTCCAATTATAGAAGATAAATAAATCACAACAAAAATGGCGGCAGCCACAGAGTAGAAGAGCACAGGAAGCCAAGCTTCTGGAGCCATGGCCTGTCCTAGCCTCTGCTTAAGGCTACAAATTATAGAAGATAAATAAATCCCAACAGAAATGGCTGCTGCCACAGAGCGAGCACGAGGTTTGTCTCCACTCCAAGCTACAAAGTTTCAATTGTAGAAGATAAATAAATCCCAGATACCAGGGCACTGCTTGGGTCACCGGTGGGTGTGGCTGGCCTGCAAACCACCACAGGCACCTTGCCCAGGCCTCCCCATACCCCAAGGGAACCCCCACCCTGATTAAGGACACCCTGCAGGGCAAACCAGCTGGCCCCAACCCATGCACCAGGCCTCTATCCTATCTAATAAAAGAGTAATATGCAGATTGATCATCAATCCAATACAGAAGATGGCTGCCCCCATGTGGTTAAAGATCCTGTCCCCATGTGGACACAAGATGGCCAGTAGGGAAGGCAGTTGGGAGGGTCCAGACCTGCAAGGGAGGGCAGTTGGGGGGAATCAAGCCTGAAGGGGAGAGCATTTAGGGGTGACCAGACCTGGAGGGGAGGGCAGTTAGGAGTGAACAGGTTGGCAGGGGAGCAGTTAGGCATCAATCAGGCTGGCAGGGGAATGGTTAGGGGGTGATCAGGCTGGCAGGTGGAAGCAGTTAGGTGCAATCAGGTAGGCAGGCAGGCGAGCAGTTGGGAGCCAGCAGTCCTGGATTGTGAAAGGGATGTCTGACTGTCCATTTAGGCCCTGATCCTACCAGGATGCCTGATTGCCCTATCAGGATTGGGCCTAAATGGCAAGCAGACATCCCTCGATGGGTCCCAGATTGGAGAGGGTTCAGGCTGGGTTGAATTTTGTGCACCAGACCTCTAGTTTTCTAATAATCAAGAAGCCTTAAAGAATTGGTTTGGCAAAACAAAAAACAAACAAAAAAAAAGTTATATCATTGTTTTATCTGCTTTATTATAATTTTATTTAAAAAAGTAAAATGTTATGCCATCTTGAGTATGCTATTCCTTTACAAAAAAAAACAAAACATGATAAAAATTTGTCTATTTAAAAGTTGTTCTCAAACCCAACCTATGGCTTTTTAGTCCATCTGAATATTGACTATTTGACAGTCTCTTTTAGCAGCTTGTTACTCTAATTCCATTATGAGTAAGTTCATGCCATATAGCCTATGACTTAATGCTTTTTTTCATGTAGGTCTATTTTCTGGCTGGCCTTCATTTTCTTTTTCTCCTTCAATCTTTTAACAATTGGATACTTGTGTTTCCTTTCTGACTTCTCAAATTGTTACATTTTTAGAATTTTCTTCCTAAACATCCTTTACCTTGGATTTAGTTTGACCAATTTGCTGAAGATATATACTGTTCCTTTCCCATCCAGTGGTCGGCAAACTCATTAGTCAACAGACCCAAATATCAATAGTACAACTACTGAAATTGCTTTTGAGAGCCAATTTTTTAAAACTTAAACTTCTTCTAAGGCCACTTCTTCAAAATAGACTCGGCCAGGCCGTGGTATTTTGTGGAAGAGCCACACTCAAAAGGCCAAAGAGCCGCATGTGGCTCACAAGCTACAGTTTGCTGACCACTGCCATAGACAAAAGCTCCAGTCTCCAGGCTGTATGTGGGATCGTTTTCATTTTAAGATAAAACTGACCTTGATGCATATTTCCTCAAAAAATATATGATAGTGTGGAAGAAGGATCAGTTTAATTAATTACTGCTAATTAGTCCATAAATTAGTCTTCCTAAATTTTATAAGACCACATCAAAAAAACAAAACAAAACAAACAAACAAAAAAAAAACACTGAAAATCCAAAAGAAAGTGCCTCCGTCATATTAAACTGGGAAATGTCGGGCATTATTATTGACAAAAGAGAGGAATTTGGTTAGAAGAGATCACAAATGTCTTTTAACTAATACTATTTTGTTCATAATGACATGGTGTGGGATTTAGTGGTGGACTAAAAGGGTGGGTTAAATGAAGTTACATTTTTCTAAAATTAAGATCCTAAATTCATTATGTGTTTTTATTCTATGCTGGCATTTTCAACAAAACCAATTGCTCCTCCCCCAACTAAAACTTGTTGACACTTTAAATCATTTACTATTGTTAGGAGTGAAGGGGGAGGAGAAATGGCATGCCCATAGTTACTTTCTACTCCTCAGTTTTTTTGTTTTTTTTTAATATATTTTATTGATTTTTTACAGAGAGGAAGGGAGAGGGGTAGAGAGCTAGAAACATTGATAAGAGAGAGGCATCAATCAGCTGCCTCCTGCACGCCCCCTACTGGAGATGTGCCCGCAAGCAAGGTACATGCCCCCAACCAAAATTGAACCTGGAACCCTTCAGTCCACAGGACGACGCTCTATCACTCTATCCACTGAGCAAAACCGGTTTCGGCTCCTCCTCAGTTTTTGAGGTTGTTCAACAACTAGTAATGGCTCTGATTTCTCTGAGGACTTTAAAGACAACACTTCTTTGGTTTAACGTTCTTTCTAAAATACAATTATTTTAATTGCTGAAAGATAGCTCTTCAGTGATAACATTTCCTTATTCATCAAAATAACTTCATACCATGCCAACTGTGTGTGCACCTTTCTGAGTGATTGAATATGACATTAACTGCTACACAAGTTACGTCTCTTTTCTATCACATTACATATCTTACAGTTGGTCTTCAGGCCTTTTAATCTTTCTCTGGCTCATGATGTGTAGCCTATATTTATAAAACCCTCTGCAGAGTGAGGATATATCAAGATATACTCATCTTGAAACAATAAAAAAGGACAAGGTTTATTCCATTTTCTCTTTCTAGCTTTGGGTATTCAGAAAAGACAGGAAACATCTCTCAATGACTGGCTGCTCTGCTTCTCTCCCTACCATTCCCAGTATCTCTTCCTCAGGAAAATATTGATTATATTATATTAATCAATTAGAGGCCCAGTGCATGAAATTTGTGCACCCGGAGGTAGGGTGGGGCATGGGTGTCCCTCAGCCCAGCCTGCACCCTCTCCAATCTGGGACCTCTTCTGGTAGGATTGGGCCTAAACAGGCAGTCAGACCTCCCTCTCACAATCCAGGACTGCTGGCTCCCAACTGCTTGCCTGCCTGTCTTCCTGATTGCCCCTAACTGCTTCTGCCTGCCAGCCTGATCACCCTCTAATCACTCCCCTGCCAGCCTGATTGATGCCTAACTGCTCTCCTGCCAGCTTAGTTGCCCCTAATTGCTCTCCCCTGTAGACTTGGTCACCCTTTACTGCCCTCCCCTGCAGACCTTGTTCCCACCCCCCTGCAACTAACTGTTCTTCCCTGCGGGCCTGGGTCCTCTCCAACTGTCCTTCCCTGCAGGCTTGGTCCCACCCAACTGCCCTTCCCTGCTGGCCTGATTGCCCACAACTGCCCTCCCTTGCAGGCCTGGTCCATCCCAACTTCCCTCCCCTGTTGGCCATCTTGTGGTGGCCATTTTGTGTCCACATGGGGGCAGCCATCTTGTGTGTTGGAATGATGGTCAATTTGTATATTACTCTCTTATTAGATAGGATAAGCACAAAATAGATAAATGTATGTCTTTGAAATTATGTGAAACTCTGCTCATATTTCAAAAATGTGGGTATGTCTATTTCCTAATTGTAGTCAGCAAGTACCCAGACAGCACTGTCTGCTACTTCAAGGAGGAGAGAACTAATCCTGAAATTATGGATGGTGCAGATCACTCGGATGGCACAACTTCATTTTTAACATATTCTAATGACTACCATTCTCAAGAATGATTGGCATAGTTAGAAATATTTCATTAACAGAAAACAGTTTCCTAGAAAATGAAAAGTCTAAATTTTCTATAAAGATACTTAGCATTTACAGTTAGCATTTCAGCTTAGAAAATATTTTCTCTCTGTTGTTAACAGTTTCATAGAATTTCAGAACCAAGGGCTCTAGAAATCTTCACAGCTGAGCCTGTTGATTCACAAATGAAGAAAATGATTCTGAAATTCACACAGCCTTTTAAAAAGTATATATTTATTTTATTTCAGAGAGAGAGACAGAAATATCAATGAGAGGAATCACCAATGACCTACTTACTGCGTGCCCCACAATGGGATCTAGCTCACAACCTGGATATGTGCCCCGATAATGACCTCTTGGTTCGTAGGTCAATGTTCAACCACTGAATTATCCAACTGGGGTTAAATAGTCATATTTGAAAAACTATCCAACTGGTTTCACTGATCTTCCCACCATTGCATATTGGTTCTCATTTCAAGAATGTTATACCTCAAAGAAAGCATTTCAAACCTGACATTAGTGCATCTCAACTCCTTAAAGGCACAAGACTATAATGTTTAGGGCATTTTGTGGTATCAGAAACTTTAGGTTTTAAAAATTATTTTAAGATAATCTTGTAACAATACTAAAGGCACATTGTGTATTACTTGGATCATTACATCAGGTGGGAATAATTTCAGTGCTTCCATTCGTAGTTGTGATTAATATCATGCAAGTATCAATATTATTGATTTAATACCTTTAATTTTCATGAAATAAAAAGATCAGAAATCTGAGTGTGTGACTCACTGCAATTGAACACTAATTAATGTAATGCTCACTGGAGTTATTTAAACACATAAAGTTGTGTGAGAACTGTGTCATTACATTGGAAATCCTGGTGCCGTCATACTAAATGCAAAAGAACATTATTCTTGAAAATCAAGTCATGAATGTTTATGCTCATCACTGTAATTCCAGAATAGCTCACAATATCTGAACCAATATGTACCTTCCATAACCATTCTGGGCTGATTTAATTACTCTACACAGCTATATAAATTTATAAACAGTATCGTGTGACACATTAAACTTTTAGATATTTTTATTAAATTTCTAAATTGTTGCATAAGAGCAAATATAATAAATTTAAATTGGCCTCTGTGATTGCAGATATTTAACAATTTAATTAAAATAACAGACTTCAACTGAAAATGTTTTTAAAAATTAAAGAAGCCTTAACAGTTTTCCAGATTGGAAACATTATCCTATTTAATAAAAATCCACATATCTCACTAATCATCATGATAAATTTTAATTTTAAAAATACCAAATGTAAAAGGGAAACCAAATAATTTCTTGTAGAAAACTTCTGGGTTCCTTTATAATTTTGGAAGAGAGATTAGGTTCCAAAAGATCACTATAAATCTTGATCAACCACAAGATTGACCAATTTGATTACATTAAAAATATGTTGCAAGTTCATATACATTGTGTATGTAACTATGCATGTGTTTGCCTTTGCAAATTATATCACAAGCAAAGGTCTAATAGATCTAGTGAACAGGGTGCTATAAAAATAAAAATAAAAGACCAACACCCTTCTAGAAGAATAGACAAATTAGGACATTTCACAAAAGAAGAAATGAATGTATTACATGTCTCTTAAACATATGAAAAAAAACTCAATCTCATTTCTGTAAATAGTAATGCCATGTAAATGGTAATATAATTTAAAAGTGAAGCCCTTTTTGGTTTGGTTTTATAAACTAAAGATTTACACAACTCCAAAAGCTTAGCCATCTGTGCTATTTTAAGGTTCAAGGATTTAGGCACCCCGAGGCTGAAAGCAGTACAAATGGCTGCAGCTCTAATAGCAATATATAACAAAAACTTTGACTCACCAGTTCTCTCCTAGTATTCCATCTCAATTGTGAATCAGCAAATATGTAAAGTGACATGTGCATAAAATATTGTTTTTAATTGTAAATGTGCATAAATAACTGAATGTCTTAAAAGAGTGTAGTTGAATATACCATGAAATACATAATGAAACCATAACAATACACTTCCAAAGTGTTTCATTGTGAATCACAACTTATGCAACATTTCTATATATTGGAAGATAATTCTCATTAGAAAAATAGTCATGCCAAAAATGTCTTTGTGATTTTTTTTTCTGATCTATTTTAGGTAAATTATAAATCACAGAGTTTTAGGTGAATACAAAGGAATGGCAATATTTGGGAAAGTGAAAAATCTTCATTGGTGGAAAGTTGCAACCTAAGTAACTTCCAAGTGATAATTTCATCCAAAGGCTTGGGGAGTTGGGGAACAGAAAATCTATTAAAAATTAAATAACCACTAGCAAATCAAATTATTCAGGGCACAAAGTTTACTCAGTTGCCTTTGTTGCAAGTATTTTATCTATGTATGTATGTGTATGTGTGTGTGTACATATATATATATATATTTTTTTTCTTTTTCCTTAGATAGGAAAGGAGAGGGAGATAGATATAAACATCAATGATGAGAGAGTCACTAATTGGCTGTGTCCTGCATCCCCACACTTGGGATCATGCCTGCATCTGGGCATATGCCTTAACTAGGTCAATGCTCAACCACTGAGCCATGCCAGCTTGGCAGTTGCAAGCATTTTTTAAATTTTCACTGTATTTTCATTGCAATATTTATTCTCTAATTACACTTTGATGAAGTAAAACTGATATAAAATCAAAGCCTAGGCATGATTGACACTGGCTTAGCACACTACTTGCTTTTGCACTTAGAGCTACATTGGAACTGTTTTATTTTTTAGGGAAATAGTGAAATCAATAAGAATATTGTTAAAGTCTGTAAGTGACTTACTGTGAATAAAAAGAATGGGGTTAAATCCCCTTTATCTGAACAGCATCAAGAAAAATAAAAATAGCATCTATAGATCTATTATGTTGGAAAAAAAAAGGATTGCAATGTGCATTCTAAATAAAATATATTTTTGTATTTTAATCCATATTACTATTACAAAATCTATATAAATCGTTTAAGTAGGTAGTGATGTCAGAAATTTTATTGGAATTGTAAAACAAAGAATTTAAGAAGCTTTGGATAGAATGCCTAAATTGTTAGCAAGCCACCTGCGCTCTTCCAATTCACAGAGATGTTATGTGAAATTTCCTAGGTTTTTATTTTGTTTTCTTTCTTTTTTTTTTTTCAAAAATTGGTGAGACTGTATACTCATAGATAAGCTCTGATATATCCTTTCAGTCATGTTTAATGCTGGAATTTTAATTGTGATTTATTTAAAATATTTACATACTTAGAATATATGGAGAATTGTAGGTAACTGCTATAATGGATACTTTTAGGTCTCAACTGGACTGGGCTAAGAGATGTCCAGATAATGTTGGTACACATTATTCCTAGGTGTGTCAGTAAGTGTCTCTAGAAGACAAAAAAAAGAAGAAATGACAATATTTAGACTTCACAATAATACAGCTCATAACTGATAAAAACTGTCAATAAAAACTGTTGGGGATAGTTTTGATTCCTATTGTATTAACAAATTATGTCTCTTTAACTAAAAAGATGGACTGATCCAATAGTGATTTAACTACCTTTTTTGTTGTTGTTAATCCACACCAGAAGATAGTCTTCTATTGATTTTTATGAGAGTGGAAGGGAGAGGGAAAGAGAGAAAAACATCCATGGAGAGAAACATCAATTGGTTGCCTCCTACAAGAGCCCCAACCTGCAACCAAGGCACATGCTTTTGACTAATATCAAACCTGGAACCCTTTGGTCCATAGGCCAATGCTCTATCCACTCAGGCATACCTTAGAGCAGCGGTTCTCAACCTGTGGGTCATGACCCCAGGAGGGGTCGAACGACTGAAACACAGGGGTCGCCTAAAGCCATCGGAAATACATAATGCATATCAGGTATTTACATTCTGAATCATAACTGTAGCAAAGTTACAGTTTTGAAGTAGCCACCCAAATTATTTTTTGGTTTGGGGTCACCACAACATGAGGAACTGTATTGCGGGGTCATGGCATTAGAAAGGTTGAGAACCACTGCCTTAGAGATTTTGAGGGTTGGGTTCTATAACACAACATCAAAGCAAATATCACAATAAAACCAGTATTCCACCTAAAGAATCACAATAAAGCAAGTCATAATCTTCACAGGCAGAAGGTCTTGCTTTCAATTGGTAAAGAAACACAACATCTATGAAGCTCACTAAGTGGAGTTCAATATAACAAGGCATTCCTGTAATATCTTTGGAGAAAAATGACTCCTGAGGACCTGGTCTGTTCTACTGATAAAAATTGCAGTAGTAGGAGAGAGAGAGAGAGAGAGAGAGAGAGAGAGAGAGAGAGAGAACTATATACTGTAAAGACCTCAGCCTTGGCTGTTACAGTAAACCACGAGGAAAAAAAGACACTACTAACAAGGGCTCCTTGTTAGTAACTGGGCTCAAATTTTAAACAAACGAAAAACCAAAACAAATCAAAACAAAAAAAAACAAAGCCTAGTAGTCATTGCTACACAGGGGCCTCTCCTGTAAACTGCATGTCAGGGAGAAGTCTGCACTGAATTGCCTGCCTGCTTGACTGCCTGCCTGCCTGCACTCTGTTTCTGCCAACTGAACTAGCCCTTATAAACAAGTCCCTGAAATTCTATTTCAACTGATAGGACTGAAGCTTTCCCCATCCAATCACAGATGCACAGCTTTGACCAACCAGATAGGCTCTATTGTATCAGGACAGTGTCTTTTAGGCCAATGAGACTGAGTATTTAGAGCCCTTCCTTATTTGCATGAGGACAGACCAATCAGGAACCAGGAGTGGGAACTGCTGTTCATACAAGCCAACTCCCCTTCAAAGACTGCATCTCCTGAAACACCAATGGCATTGCCTCACACAGACTCCACCATGCTGCTTTCACAGCTGGGCTGTACCACCGTTGAGCTGCTTTACACCGAATAAAATTTCCTCCTTCTTCACCACACCCCAAAGTGGGGATTCCTGCTGGAACTGAATTGGTGCCAAACCATCAGTTGCCATTATTTAACTGCTGTAGTTGGCACTAAATTGGTTCAGCTCTTCATGGCCAGCCCTGTGTAGGTTAAAATACAAGGGCATTGCAGTTCTTAAGGGGGACTATTAGGACATTTCCTGTCAGCCATATTCACTCCCAGTGGAAGAATGTAATGGGCCTGAAAGATTCTGTCTCAAGAGCAGGGAGTAGGAAGTTGGATTGAGGGAGTTGGTTGCTGTCAATTCTCTATTTGTTCACTATAAGCATTTACTCTATTTTAGGGTAGAGTTTAAAGAGTCTTCTCTAATTGGAAACATGCTTTTAAGGATGATGAAAATTTTAATAAGCTAGTCAAAAAGTTATTTGAAACAGCTTATTTGAAGGGGCAGGAAGGAGAGATGAAACTTAAGGAAATAAATTGTTTTGTAACTAATTTTAGGGAATTAGAAAGCCTGTGTATTAAGAGGTGTCGGTTATAAAGAATAAAGGAAAACAAGGCTGCCTCACAGGAACCCATCAACAGAAGTAGAAACTCACTAACGTGATAGAAAAGTAGGCATGAGCCCCTTAACTTACAGGAAGTCCAGTGTGAAAGAGGGGAGGACACAGCATGTGCTGGGCAAGAGTGTTTCCTGCTTCTCATCTAGAGAATTTGCATTAATTGAGATATCCCTCATAAAACTTAGAAACGTTTTTTTCTTTTCATTTCTCAAAGGCATCATTTGGTTCACATTCAGTTTAAGACATGACAATATTAGTGATTAAATGTCTCCAAACACAACAAGCTTTAAGTAAAGGAACTAACTACTGAATCTATTACGTTACAAAACTCAGGGTCAGAAAGTAACAATGCACCTTTCCTTTTTAAGAAAAAATCTATGATGGACAAGATGACTTTTTAGAGATTTTAAAGTATGCCTGATAGTAAAATTGCAGAATTTCAGATTCAATGCATTATGAATTTTTTAAATAGATTTTATTGATTTTTCACAGAGAGGAAGGGAGAGGGATAGAGAGTTAGAAACATCGATCAGCTGCCTTTTTCACATCTCTTACTGGGGATGTGTCTGCAACCAACGTATGCGCCCTTGAGCAGAATTGAACCTGTGACCTTTCAGTTCGCAGGCTGACACTCTATCCACTGAGCAAAACCAGTTTTGTCTCAATGCATTATGAATTTATTCCTTGGTCAAATATATCATTTGTTTAAAGATAACTACTGCCAAGTGGAATCATTTATGAATTGTTATTAATGCAGTGAAATGTCTGAGGTAATTGAAAATAGAAAAGTTTAAGGCCAAAACTAAAAGCAAAACTAATAACTATTTTTCTTTGTTTAGAATTTTATTTCTCTATGACAATTATATTGCTATATACTGAAATTTTGAAATTAATTTCATTTGGAAAGCTAAGAGGGAAAGACAGATTGAAAAGACCACTCCACAATAGTCTTTTGATTCCTTCAATAAGCTAACAATATAAAAAAAAACTGCATAATTCTAACTTTAGTTACAATTCAGTAATGCATTCTTAGGGTTAGTTTAATAACTGCTTGTTTAAAATGGAGGTTGTTCAGCAACAATTTAGTCAGAAAATGAACATATCTAATTTTAATATCTATTTTATTGAAGTTTATAACAATTGTATATCAAATCTCAGAATTGATATTGTTTTGCTATGTTTGCCTTTCTTCATTGAATCTTTTTTTATATCTCAGAAAACTGCCACTAAAAATGTGAAGTTATGTGGATAAGCATTTTATGGATTTATATGTAATAAATGGTGATTTAGCTCTTATTGATTTTTTTAATCCTCACCCAAGGAAATGCTTGATAATTTGAGGAGAGAGAGAGAGAGAGAGAGAGAGAGAGAGAGAGAAAATGAGAATGAATCAGCTGTGAGAAATATTGTGTTTGCCTCTCCTAAGTACCCCAGCAGGACTGAACTCACAACCTAGGTATGTGCCCTGAGCGTGAATCAAACCCATGACCTTTCCATGAAAGGGACAATCTTCCAACCAACTGAGCCACAATGGCCAGGGTTGCTTTTACATGTTAATTAAATAAATGGATAGGTATATAATTCCTTGTTCTAAACAATAAATACACCTTTAAGTAAAGGTATCATTGTTTTGCTGAGTTACAAGGAATTGTCTGCATTAATCCTAAAATACTAAAGAAGAGTTTTTATTTTGTTCTGTGTTTGTTTTCTCTTTCAGATATCTTTTCAAAACCACAGATACCTTTTGAAAGGAAACTACTTCATCCACAATCTGCTATTGAAGAAATAGCCCTAGTGGTTCTTTATGCATGGATAACTATATTGGTTGTCATGTAAATCATCTCCCTAGTCACAGTCCAGTGGATTACAAGATACATATCAACCAGTAAGTGACTAGAAAGGAAAAAGCATCTTCCCAGAGAAAATAAGAAATTATTTGGGCCAAATTATATTCTTTTTTTTAATGTTTTTTATTGATTTCAGAGAGAAGAAGGGTGAGGTAGAGAAACATCAATGATGAGAATCACTGATCGATTACCTTCTATATGACCCCTACTGGGGATAGAGCTCAAAACCTGGGCATGTGTCCTGACCCATGGGGAATCAAACCATGACCTCCTGATTCATGGGTTAACATTCAACCACTGAGCCAGGCCAAATCATATTTTTCAATTTTTCAATGTGAATGCAGAAACTAACCTTAAAGAATATATATATATATAAAAGCAGTGTGCAATGCCATATGCTATATAAGCCATGATTAACAAAACTACATGACATCAAAAGCCATGAGTAATAAACAAATATAAGGGAGTGTAATGAGATAAAGAATGTTTGTGTGTGCTATATTACTTAATTCTTCTGAAGCATTATTTATAAACAGAATTTTTATATTTCTTAGGTCAACAGAGTACCTAGCAGCAGATTAGCAGTATATATCTTATCATTTTTTTTGGAAAATAAATTACATGTACTCACTTTATGGAAAAAGAGAAGTAAGCACTATAGCACTATTCCAAACACTGCTTCACTAAAAATCAAATCAAAGAAACTACTTGTATTTTGATGACATTGTTAAGTCCGTAGGCCAAGAGATTTAAGGCTGGGATCCTGCTCTTAATATATGTTTTGATTATGGGAAGATCAATAAATAAACTATTGAAATATTTGCCTCTTTTCCAAGTTTTCTGAAACGTCCATTTATAATTAACAATATATGCTTCTTTTCTTTAGTCAGTAAACTTTACACCACCAGGTAATACAATTTATCACCCCCTTATTTTTGAAAGACTTTTTGCTTTTATTGATACTCTTGATTTTTCATCATATATCATTGGCCATTTATAAACAGTTTGGTTTGTTTTCACTTCTCCTTTTAAAATAGCAGAGTCTTATAAGTTGTCCTCTCTCTATTCCCTCTCCCAGAATGATTTTAATCAATCTTCATTTTAAACATCATACATGTATAGCATACACATACGCTGTCAATATCTCCAGCCAAAATCATAGGAGTTTCATCCTTAATTTATGTCTTGTACTTGATATTGAGTTATTTTAATATGATCTCTTCCACCTCCAGAATGTGGCTCAAATTTGTCAAAATCAAAATATTATTATCATTACATTGTGTATAATAACCAAGCTTATAATAATGATACAGGGGAAAGGACTACCTTGGGAATGGGTAGATAAATCACTTTCCTTTTCCATATCAACAGTACAAGAGCAGTTGTTAATAGGCAGGTATGGTTAATAGTCCATATATGATTTTAGGAATTTCTTACATTATAAGAATGCAATCAGTTGTCAACAATATGTAATATCTATATTGAACAGCTTATAAGATATATACAACATGAGTAATTTTTTCCTGTGTTTAATGATCAATTAATTTCCAATTTGAAAGAAAATAAGTCAGTAGGTTAAAGACTAAAATAAACAGGTGAAAATAAAGGTTAACATTCAGGAGATTTATTTTCTCCGAAGTGTGCAAATAACCATAATTCTAGTCCATATGATAAAATATGAGATCTCAAACATTTATGTACGCTGTAAACACATTTAGAATTTTTGAAAAATACAGATTTGAGAACACCACTACAAGAGAATCCTATTCAGTAAGTCAATATTTCTGACTTGTTTAAGGCCTGTATAGGAATTTCATGCTATCCAGCCAGAAATTTAGATGCCGGTCGTATCTTATCAACAGAGGGTAGATAAAATAAGCCTCATATATTCCAAAAATATCTCGGGAGAAGAAGTCACTACAAATAACAGGAAATGCTTGTTTGCTGGAGATATGTATACAGGCAGGGCTGGGCAAAAGTAATATTGCTACTGTTATAACTGGCTAATTCAATTAGTAGGAAGAAAACATCGGGGAGGAGAGACATAATAAAATGGTGATCTAGCAGCTTCATCAGGAAACTGTGGTTTCATACTCCCCAGGGAGCCACAGGTCCATTCCCTACAAATCATTGGGGGAAGGGATTCAACAAAATAGAGAGACAAGAATGTGCAGTGAAGTTGGCTTGAAATAGGAAAGGCGCTTGCCTATCAATCAAACCTGGGCAAAGATCATTGGCGTGCGGGGCCGCAAAATCTTGGAAGGTTAAGAATCCCCAGACCGCTGAAACCGATTTGGCTCAGTGGATAGAGCATCAACCTGAGGACTGAAGGGTCCCAGGTTTGATTCTGGTCAAGAGCAGGTACCTTGGTTGCAGGCACATCTCCAGTACGGGGTGTCATGTGTAATGTTCAAAGATGTTGTGAAAATCAAAGCAAATAAAAAAATGCACTTGGGAATCCTTACTCTGCAATTAGAAGTATGTGTGTTTTGTTAATTAATTTGTTTTCTCATTAGCAAAATAAATTCCTTTCCTATAAACTACCATAAAATTGCTCTTAATGATTTCTCCCATTTTTTATTCTCATTTACTTTGCAAATCCTATCCTTTCTTGACTTTCAGTACTATTATGCACACAATGCAATATACAGAGTATGTATCAAAGACATGCACACTTGAAACCTATATAATGTCATTAACAAAGGGCAACCCAATCAATTTAATAAAAATGTTTCAAGGTATTAAGCTTCAGAAATATTTTAGGAATCCTCAAGATGCCTAGAAGAGCTCAGTAAATGTGTTTACACTAACTAGGCTTACTGCAAAGTCATCTTTCTCTCGGCTTCTTCCTTTCTATGAAAATCTAAGTGTCCATCTCTTTTCCTCTCTCTTTCAGAACAAATTTCCTGCCTCTCACACACTGATAGAATGGCAACTCTAGTAAATGTTATGAAGGAAAAGTGTATATTGCTATTCAAACAGATTTTAAGAATATTAGTCTTTGTAAAGATAGTCAGTTGGTGCTTCCCTAAGAAAAAGAGCTTATAGTTCTGAATAAGCCAGTTATTAAACAACAACAACTAATAAGAGTTTTCTCTTTCACCTAGAGAAACTCTTTCAATAAGAAAATTGAAAGGACAGAATATTATTAAATTTAATGAAAGAGTTATTTATGGCTTTACTGGTATGTTTGTAATAGTGTGTGAATGAATTACAGAGATGATACAACACGGGAATTTAGGGATTCTAAATTTAGATAGCTCCTATTAGATTTGCTGAGAGATGGTCATGGGAATTTTTGGAATTGGATGGAGAGATACATAGAATTAAATAATGATTTTTATGCCTGTGTTTTAAAAATAGTAGTTACTAAAGATGTTCATGTGATGATAGAAACAATACAATATAAAGAAAACATCATGGCATGAGTGAGCAGAAGAATTTGGGGGATTTAAAGAATAGTGAATGTAGTATAATAACAAATAGAAAGTTTGGACTCAGCTAGATGTGGAGAATACTTCATTTACTAAAATGTAATAGATTATATATGAGGAAAGTGCAAATATGAATATTTGATGGTGGAGAGAAGAAATGCTTTTTACTTGATGATTATATTTGCTAAAATAAATATGATTTGGTATCTTCTGGTAAGATTGAGAAGTGATTGAAGATTAAGGAAAAAAATAGGAAAACAGAATTATTGGAGAAAGTCAAAACTATTGAATTTGGATGCAGGTGAGAAGTAGGCAGAATCTTGGAGTTAATCAGTTTTGGGGTTCCCAAGTGCCTCACTGAGAAAGAGAAAAAAAGAGAATTAAGTTTGTAAGTTGATAAACATCTCCACTTATTGACAAATTAATCTAAGTGTAGCAAAAAAAATGTAAAGACCTGACAAAATTGATAGATAACATTAAAAGCGATGGTCTCAATATAATAGGACTTTTTTTTTTTGTTTAGCCCTAGAATGAAAAGCAGAATGATTCAAGCTAAAAGTGAAAGAGTGGCTTGTTTAAAATAAATATTGTGAAGGGGATATGATTTCAGCAGTACAAAATCTGGTTAAGCTGGCTTCCCCTCTTATATTCTATGTTGGCTTTACATTCTAGCACTCTCAGCTTTAAACCTAAATGTGTCTGACATGCAAAAACTGACCAGACAACCAGAAAGCCCTATTTTTACATTAAATTATATAACATTCCAATTGTCTCTCTTGTACATCTTTTTGCCTTTTGATCCGCTGCACTATCATATAGTTATACTTGAAGTGGAGACCATAAATGGTACTATTAAAATATTCTTTTGAGGAACATGTAAATTTTAACTTGCTGAATGACAGGCATCTGCCTTTTCCTTGACCTATGAAAGTATCAGATTTGTAGCCTCAGTAACTGGAACTGTCACTGATGAAATTAAATTTGAGCAAGACTTCTGCATCCTCTTTATTTTTCAAATTATATTTTCTAAGATTTAATTATTGTTTTACACTTATAAAATATATATTTGTTTCTAATCCAATGACCAGTTAAATAGTTGGTAGGGTGCTGTTGAAGGTATACTTTTTAAATTTTTATTGAATTTATTGAGGTGACATAGATTCACAAAACTATATAGGTTTCAATTGTAAAACTCAACAAAACAGCATCTGCATACAATATTAGTGCATCCATCGCCTCAAGGCAAGTCTTTCTAACTCCCCTGCTTTGCCCTCCTCCACCTACCTCTGACCCCTTTTCCCTCTCGTCATCACCACACTGTTGTCTAAATCTATAAATCTGTATCTATGTCTATATCTATAATCTATATCTATATTGTCAGAACATGCAGCAGGAGTTCCGCTGGAGCTCTGATGCTCTGAGTATCTCTGAGTGGCTCTGAGCCCATGCATTCTTCTAAATTCTATCCGACTACACCAGGCTGGTTCCCGCTAGAACCCTGCCCATTGTACTAACTGTTGGGAACTTAATCCAAGTTCCTCCTGTATCTTCTGCCTGGGGCTGGACCTCTGGGTTTGAGATGGAGAAGCCATGAGAAGTGGTGGGTGTATAAGAATGAGCCTTTATTGCTGAAGGCAGTGGCCACGTAGCCATCAGACAAGAACAGTCCTCACAGCCACGTCCATACAGGCAGGCAGCTGGTCACTGGCTGGTGAACACATATCTTTCCCATAAAGTAGCATCAGTCTCTATACGCACAGCTATTATCTGAGCAGCCACACACACACTGCGTCCCGGACTCATCGCCTCACTTCGTAGCAGTATCCGAGCTCTCTAGCCAGCAGCTCCTCCTGTCTCTCCAGCCCTGCTGCTCTCTCTAGCAGACTTCTTCACTTACAGTGGTACCTCGAGATACGAGTGCCCTAACATACGAGATTTTGAGGTATGAGCAGTCGAGTGAGCAGTTTTTGCTTTGAAATACGAGCAACATTTGAGATAGGAGTAATAGCGCGGATCGGCTGGCTGCACACGACCCACCAGTTTACCGCGACTCGAGTGTCTCATAGTTTCCCACACCTCAAGGTTATGGAACGAATTAAACTCGTATCTCGAGGTACCAGTGTACTTCATTCTAGCTACCCTCTCTCCAAACTCCAGCAGACTTCTTCTCACTCTACCCTACTCCAGCTAGCTACAGCCAACTAGCAGGTCAGTAACCTACCTTTATACTATGTAGACAAAAAAGGCTTTGTGCCAATAGTTACATCAAACATACTGGCTACTAAAAGGTACAGTGCACAGTGTGTCCTTGCACCCATCCATGGTACCTTGGCCTGATTGGGATTCCCAGGCTCAGAGTCCTTGAACATCTCGTTTAGGCACCTGCCCTGAGCGGCCTTGGCACATTCTGATATATTGATAACAAGGCCTCTGTGCTCCCATTGCCTTGGCTGTCCGGTGACCTGGCATGGTTTCCACATATAACTATATCTAATCTAAATGTATACATAAATATATCTATACCTATATCTATATATAAAATGTCTTTTGCTTAATCAATTCACCTTTTTTCATCTAGCTCCCACCCCTTCCCTCTGATAGCTGTTAGTCTGTTCTATGTATCCATGCGTCTGCTTATATTTTGTTGGCCAGTTTACTTTGTTTATTAGATTCCACATTTAACTGATATCACATGATATTTTCTCTGACTGGCTTATTTCACTTAGCATAATAATTTCTAGGCCCATCCAGGCTGTCACAAAATGTAAGATTCTCTTCTTTTTTATGGCCATGTAGTATTCCACTGTGTAAATGTACCACAGCTTTTTTTATCAACTCATCATGGTCACTTGGGCTGTTTAATTTAATAGAACATAGACCAGAGATAGGTTAATACTGTGTTTGAAATTACAGTATTCTAAGACATCAGAAAAGTCATAAACTTAGATGATCAGAAAATTATTGTATGTCTCTCTCGTTATATAGCCTAATAAAAGAGTAATATTCAAATTAACCATCATTCCAACACACTCTCCAGCCACACCCACCAGCCAATCAGGAACAAATATGCAAAATAACCCCAACCAAAGATGGCTGTGGCCACAGAAAGAGCACAAAGGAGGCTTGGGTTTCTCCAGCGATGGAGGAAGCCAAGTTTTTCACACACCTTGGCAGGCCCAGGCCTCCACTCAAGGCTACAAATTTTCAATTATAGAAGATAAATAAGTCCCAACAAAAATAGCAGCAGCCACAGAGCTGGAGAGAGCAGGAGGCTAGGATTGCCCTGGCAATGAAGGAAGCCAGGCTTCTGCAGCCCTGACCTACCTTGGCGTCTGCTTAAGGCTACAAAGTTTCAATTATAGAAGATGAATAAATCCCAACAGAAATGGCTGCCACTAAGAATGAACAGGAGGCTTCACTCTGCTCTAGGATACAAAGTTTCAATTGTAGAAGATAAATAAATCCCAGATACCAGGGTTTCCACGTGGGTAGCCAGCGGGGAACAGCCAGCCTGAAAACTACCACAGGCCCCTCACCCAGGCTGCACCATGCCCTAAGGGAACACCAGACATCCTTCAGGCAAACCAAATGGTCCCCACCTGTGCACCAAGCCTCTATCCTATCTAATAAAAGAGTAATATGCAGATTGACCATCATTCCAACACACAAGATATCTGCCCCCTATGTGGTCAAAGATCCCGCTCCCACGTAGACACAAGATGGCCAGTAGGGGAAGGCAGTTGGGAGGGACCAGGCCTGCAGGGAAGGGCAGTTGGAGGGGACCCAGGCTTGCAGGGGAGGGCAGTTAGGGGCAAACAGGATGGCAGGGGAGAATGTAGGTATCAATCAGGCTGGCAGGAGAGTGGTTTAGGGGGTGATCAGGCTGGCAGGCAGAAGCAGTTAGGGTCAATCAGGAAGGCAGGAAGGTGAGCAGTTGGGAGCCGGCAGTCCTGGATGTGAGAAGAATGGGTCCCAGATTTAAGAGGGTACAAGTTGGGCTGAGAGACACCCCCCTCCCCATGCATGAATTTCATGCACCAGGCCTCCAGTGTGTGTGTGTGTGTATGTGTGTGTGTGTGTGTGTGTCTGTGTGTAATATATCATGAATAATACCTTGTTTTGTTGAGAACTATTCAGGTTAATATAAATAAAAGAGAAAACTGAAATCTGTGAAGAATATTTTTACTATTGAAATTTGTTGTTGTTTTTTTTTAATATATTGTTATTGATTTTTTTTACAGAGAAGAAGCGGGGAGGATAGAGAGTAAGAAACATCGGTGAGAAAAAAATATAGATAAGCTGTGTCCTGCAAACCCCTCACTGGGGATGTGCCCACAACCAAGGTACATGCCATTGACCAGAATCAAACCTGGGACCCTTCAGTCCCCAGGCTGACACTCTATCCAGTGAGCCAAACTGGATAGGGCTAAAATTTGTTTTCATATAAAATTTTTTGTTCTTGTTAATCCTCACCAGAGGCGATTTTTTCCATTGCTTTTCAGAGAAAGAGGTAGAGGGAGCGGGAGAGAAACATGAATGTGAGAGAGACATACTGACTGGTTGCCTTCCTCATATACCCAAACCAAGAGTGGGGAGCAAACCCAAAACTCAGTAAATGCCCTTGACCATGAATCAAACCCACAACTTTCCATTGCTTGGGACAACACCCTACCTACTACAACATCAGCCAAGGCTGAAATTTGTTTTTAAATCATCAAATAATATCTTAGTACAAGTAAATAAGTCATGTGTTTACATATTTTTAGAATCTTCTTTATGTCAATAAAGTTTTAGGTAAGGGTAATATGAAAAGGGATATAAAATATATAAAGCAATTCAACTGTAGAAAAAATATAGATGCATAAAAATATAAGTAGGCAAACAAAGCAGCAAATGCTAAACAACAAATGAATTAGAAGGCCATATTATAGCCTCAGGACTCCATGAGCCTCCTTTTCTACTACCATTTGTCGCCAGCCCTTTTCTTGCATTTAATATCTTGTGCATTTAATTTTTGACCGCTCCATTCTCCACTAAATTGCTAGATGAAATGTAAAACAAAATAGAAGACCTAACAACTATATATCTGGAGTGACTAGTCAAATTTATTGTACCTAGTATTTGTTCAATTAATGTCAATTCAGAAGGGAGAGCTGTGATATTTAGACTGTTATACAAGGGGCATACCAGTTCATATTTTCTTTTTAATTTTATTGATTTTTTACAGAGAGGAAGGGAGAGGGATAGAGAGTTAGAAACATCAATGAGAGAGAGAAATCAATCAGCTGCTTCTTGCACACCTCCTATTGGGGATGTGGCCGCAACCAAGGTACATGCCCACTACCAGAATCAAACCTGAGACCTTTCAGTCCACAGACCGATGCTCTATCCACTGAGCCAAACCAGTTTTGGCCAGTTCATATTTTCAAAAAGAATTGTGGCGGAACCTATTAGACACCCATAGAGGCATCTGTGTAGAGAATGGGATGACATGGACAGGATGGCCAATAGATCAATTGTATAATATGTGAGATGCATGTATGTGTTACCTGGAGAGATACTGGAAATAACTTGCTAAACCAATGGGGATCACTGTGAGCCCAGGCTATGATTGATATTCAGCAATAATAAATATATGACTAGAAAAAAAATGTCCAGTTTCCAATGTAAAATATCCTGTTAAAGGATACATTACCGATAAAATATTTAAATTTGAAATATGTTCCAAGTAAACAAACTAGGAGTGCATTGATTTGTTACGACTGAGTTAGTTTTTGTTTACTGTTGGTGTTTTTTTTTTTTTTAATTGTAACTTCCTGGCTATGCATCTTATTTAGATTTGCTTATACAGCTAACTACCACTGTGCATAACTTTGAGAATGGGAAATTAGGCTGGCTAATCTAATCACCAGGATGTTAGTCTCATCCTCTCATCCTGTTGATGTATTCCTGACAATTAACAATCTGTGAACAGCTGCATTGTCCAATATCCAATAAACAGCATAAGGAAAATGATCATTTGTACATTGTATGTTTAGTAGACTAAATGAAAGAGCACTTTTTTTTATTAATAGCCACACTTTTCATAAATTTTATGAGTTAATGGGGTTCAATTAATGTTGCCAAGTGGTGTGCTTCATACATATGTCTCTGGGGTTTTGCAAAGTTAAGAAGAATGTATAATGAATGGTTGAGCAGTTATATTGGTACCCTAGTAATTAGAGAACGAGTAATTAATGTGCATCTGTGCTAGGCTCCTGGGTACGATCAATGACCCCGTAGTATGCAAAAAGAAAAAAGAAAGAAAGAAATTATGAGCTTGTCAAGGGAATACAGCTTTTTTCTTTTCCTTAAATTTTAGATCTACATCTGTGTTTAATTAGAAGAAGAAATGAATTCCCATTAACACCATTAGGCAACATGCTATGATTGGTTAAAACCTACATGGACTGTGAAACTGACCCAGAAAGTGCAGGAAGTTGTAATAGATTTTTTTAAATCTCAAAAGGACTTTTTTTTTAAATCTCAGAAGGACTTTAAAAAAAAATAAAAATAAAAATAAAATAAAATAAAATAAGGATGCTAATGGTCTCTACCTGGCTGTCCGGGGAATACCTTCTGCTCCTTGCCGCTTTCCAAAAACTATAAATGATTTAAACAAATACCCGCTAAGCAAAAATGACTTGCCATGCCCACTTTGGGGATTTTTTTCTCCTGCCATAAGGGGTGAGGTGTAATAGCATCACCTGGAGTAGACTCAGTATACAAAAATGCCACATATTATTAATGACAATAAGATAGCTTACTCAAAGAAAGCAGTCACGGGTGTTACAGATGACTAGCTGTGCTGATACTTCAGTTTCCAAAGAGATTCGAATTAAATTGCTTTTATCTCCTGAAGCAGAAAAACATCTCATATCCCACATTATAATAAAACGTATCCTGAGGGCAAGAGGTAGGTCTGTATTTTTAAAATGAGACAAGCATCATTTAATTAGTATGCAAGAGCACACGCCTAGACTTTGAGAGGAAGATGACCCTTCTGAGTGCTGCTGTCCAGTGGCCCTCTAAAATTATGCTTTTGGAGAGAGCTCAGTGGCTATATTTATAATTAAACATTGCCTTTACTGAAAGTTTTCATAATACTCTGCCAAATATTCCATTGAGATATTTACTTGAAATAATAGTCTTTCATATATAATTATGCCATGAAAATGTTGTTTATAAAGTTAGAATTTTGAAAAAATTTTCAGTGTTGGACAACAACAAGCAAATTATGTAAACCTTCATGGCATATAATTTCACCCACAGAAAAGGTCAAGAGTTGCATTTAGATGTTAGGTTTAAGGCAAGACACAAAATTATTTAAAGATATCCTATTTAAAGATATGTTAAGGAATATATCATTTCTCCAGAAACATTATGGAAATAAAACAATACATAATCAAACACATAGTATAAATTAAAATAATATAAAATCTTTTGCTCTAATATTTTTATGATTCACTTTAGATTCGAAGGAATTGCCTTTAAAAACTGAAATACTGAGATGACAATTGTATTTTAGTTTTCTAAATTATTTAAGTATTGTATTTTAGAATCTCTGGTGTCAATAGGTCCAACATGAAACCGCTTTTTGCTTACTAGGTAATATGACCTTGAAGAAGACCCTTAGCTTCTATCATTTTTCTTCCTTGCAGCTGTTATCAGGCCTTTGAGGAGAGCATTCACTCTGAAGATGCTCCCTCCTGAAGTCCATGTGTCCTTCCCGTGTGCACTGAGACACTACAGGTAGTCAATTCACTCTGTTCAAAAGTCCAAGTGAATGAGCCTCAGATGACAGTCAGCACCAACTGTCAGCTCTGTGGGTGATCATTTTGTAAGTCTCATCCTGACAAGCTTTCAGATGACTGGAGCCCACACTGACTTTTAACTATATCTGCATGAGTGACCCCACACAATAATCATCCAATTGAGCCTATTTAATATATATGACAGCAGATAACTGTATAAATCTTAAAACGCCAATGTCTTACTGTAACAGTTAACTGAAACAGACTATCATCTGGTAAGCTATTTTAGTATGCCATTTTGCTTATTATAAAATCTAGGCTTTATAAAGTCCAGTAATTTGCCTCAGGTTACACAGTTAAAAATATGACAATAATTTACAATAATAATTTTATCATTTAATGTATGTCAGACACTGTTCCATACCTTTATCTCAACTCATTCAAGTCACTATAAAGTTAATTCTCTTGCTGTTACTATCTACTTCATTTTATAAATAAGGAAATTGAAATGCAGAAATGTTAAGTAATGTGGCAAAGAAATGATAGAACTGAAATGTGAATCCAGACAAAATTGTATAAGATTCTCTCCACCACCATAACATTGCCTCTCAAATAGTTGATCTTCTGTCGGAATCCATGTATTCTTGATATTAAAAACCAATAAATGGCTGAAGCCGGTTTGGCTCAGGGGAGAGAGCGTCGGCCTGTGGAATGAAAGGTTCCAGGTTTGATTCTGGTCAAGGGTATGTATCATGGCTGCGGGCACATCACTTGTAGGGGGCATGCAGAAGGCAGCTGATGGACGTCTCTCTCTCATCAATGTTTCTAACTCTCTATCCCTCTCCCTTCTTCTCTGTAAAAAGTAAAATATTTTAAAAAAATACAATAAATGTTTTGTTTAGATCTTGGTTTCCTTATCTCTCATACACCTTTGAGGACTATAGTCCAGGTCAGCTAATCTGGCTGATCCTTGTGTAAGTCTAACACTACAGCCTCCACTATCAACAGCCATTTGTTTTTGCAAGGACAGGGAAAAGGCCTCTCTTTTTCTTTGCTATGGCTTTCTATAATTTATGAGAAGCACCCGGTAATTAAACTCCAAGATTGTCAGCTCAACTGTTTGCTATGGGACAAGATAAGCTACCCTCAAGGCTACATTCTTGCATCCCCTCCTCTAGTTATTTCCACAACCCAGGGATAGTTTGCAGCAGGAACTCTCTATTTCAGTGGTTCTCAACCTTCCTAATGCCGGGACCCTTTAATACAGTTCCTCATGTTGTGGTGACCCCCAACCATAAAATTATTTTCTTTGCTACTTCCTAACAGCAATTTTGCTACTGTTGTGAATCGTAATGTAAATATCTGTGTTTTCTGATAGTCTTAGGTGACCCCTGTGATGGGGTCGATGGACTCCCAAAGGGGTCGTGACCCACAGGTTAGAGTAGCGGTTCTCAGTTAGTAAGAAGTTCCTTTTCCCCTCCCCTTAAAACAAGCTTCTTTTGAACTCTTCCTAACTTCTGCTCTAAACTTGTTTTACAGGCTTGGGAAAAATACAGATAAGACATCTCCTTAGGACATCTGCTGGACTATCCCCTGGAAAGCAAACAAACTAATTTCAAGACAAACTCCTGGTATCTGCTCAACTTTAACAAAATTCTCCTTCCTTCCTTGTTGCTTAGCAACAGACAAAGCTTAAAAGAGAAGACCACATTTATACCCTGCCCTCTGTTGACTAGCAATACTTGGCCCTTTCCTCTTTGGGAAAGTAAAATAAATTTCCTCTCTGCATCTCTTCTCTTGGTTGTTAATTCTTTTACAGACTATGTCACTGGCCAAATTTTAAGTTAGTTGTGTTTCTTCATTTAAGCTTTAAGACCCACTAACATAAAAATTACTTCTCACTTCCTTTCCTTTGAATCTCCAATTTATAACAAATTGCCTGACACAGACAAGGTGTCTAATTAGAATTTTTGAAATAACCATAGGGAGATTTTCACAACCATAAGAGATCTTGAACATGTGAATATTGACATAGCCTTGAAAGATTATCATTGAAAGGTTAACCCTTGAAAGGAAGTACTTAAGGAAGACATCTTTTCAGTTTCAATCCTGGTTTCCTTATCTCTTTTCCCTATCAGAACTCTTAAACAAGAAAAGTTCCAGAGAAAGTATTACTGCATTATTACCATCCTAATAAAAAAATGGTTTCTCATACTAGCAATATATCAATATTTTTACTCTGAAATGATGGTAATGATCCATTGTTATCAGCACCAATTTGAATTATTTTTTATACAGATAAAATAATATAATTCCTGCAAAGATGGCTTAGAGAGACAAGGCTTCATCAATTCAGTTACAACTACTATTGACAACAAGTCTTTCTTAAAATAATTTTTGAATGTATGTATATTTTATTGAAAACAACAAGAGGTGCTGCTCTACCATCAAATAGCAACCATCCCTTAACTTCAGTTTTTTCCATCTAAGATATTTAAAGCTAAATAAATTTGTGGAGAAAAAAAGGGACATACACTAAAACTAATGGCCGCTTCAAACTCAGAGAACTAAAGTAACCATACAGGATCCTCTGATATTAACCCTTTGTAACTAAGAGCAGTTCATGGTTAGTAGTCATGTCCTAGGCTGGAATCTTTCTTGACAAAGGTCATTCTTTATCTTAACTGAGCTGGTCAATTTTTCTTCCAGTTTATTTTTGCTTCTAAGATAACATACCTTTAGAATGTCAGAGTAATCCCTTTTCCTGACTCCTCAGGGTACAGCATCCTATCAGAGCACAAGACTGCAGAACCCCTCATTGTTAACTTATCCCCCCAACATATCAGTTCTAAGTGTTATAAATGTTAATTGTTAACTATCTTATACCCACCGATGTTAAAATATTTGTCTTTTAATTTTGCTCTTTATCCAATCCCAGAGATCTTCTGGCATTGCTTTATCCCGCCTGCCTAATTCATCACCAATGAATTTCACAGAGCACTCCTTATTTCTTAACATTGATGACTGAAAGAAGTTAAATTATTAAATGAGTTGCTCCAAACAAAACACTGGTAAGCAAAAGTGAAGTTTCAGGCTGGTTTTGAGTTGGTGAAGTTGGAGGACCAGAAGCCAAGGACCATCAATTCATTGTTTTTCTCTCTTGTGCCCAAGGAAAATACAGTTTCCTCCTGTTTTATTTTGTCCCCCTTTTAAACTGAGACAAGAGAGTAAGAAGTTAGGAAAATTAACTGGCAAATGGAATGGGGAAACTGAGACAGCTGATTCAAACTGGCCTTCTCCTTACATGGCCACTCCTTTAAACCTTATGGTGCCAGGACACTGAGGTTCTGATGAGCATCAAATCATCTTCAGAACAAAGCCAAGAGTCTGTGGACCAGAGACAGAGTTTTGCTCAAACTAGTGATAACATTTAGGCCTCAATTTTATTTCATCTCCAGGCCCAGAATTGTAGCAAAACCAGATGAAGGATGCCTTGGCTGACATCAGGAACACATGCAATGAACAATGACCTGCTAACCCTAATACAAACCAGTCAGTAGACCCATGATCCTGACCCTATTTGCTCATTTGCATGAACCAGCATCTTAAAGGACATACTTGCCATGGAACAGACTGTCCAATCTCAAATGGAAGGCAGGGGTGAATAGGTGAGTGGGTGGGAAGAGAGAGAATTAACCAAAGAATCTGTATGTATATATACATAAACCATGGACAGAGACAATAGGATGATAAAAGCCTGGGGCAGTGGCAGGCTAGAAGGGGTCAATGGCAATAAAAGGGGGACATATGTTATACTTTCAACAATAAAGAGGTTAAATAAATAAATAGGCACCTGGAACTATGATGAATATTCTATTGATATCTTCCCCTGAGAATTTCCACATTTAGAAAACAGGCCTGGCCACATGGCTCAGTTGGTTGGGCCTTTCCTATACACCGAAAGGTTGCAGGTTTGATTCCTGGTCAGGGAACAACCTAGGTTGTGGGGTCCATCCCCAGTAAGGACATGTACAGGAGGCAGCTAATCCATATTTCTCTCACATCAACATTTATCTTTCTTGTTTCCTCTTTAAAACAAAAATCAATAAAAACATCATATCCTTGAGTGAGGATTAAAAAAATAATTATCAATTAATTTTGAAGACAAAGGACCTAGTGCACACTCTACCCCTAGATCATGCCCATGTCTTCTCTCCTCGGGCATATATCTTTACTTTCTCCTAAGTTCTAAGGATCCCAACTAGACTTGCAACCAGGGGAGCAGCAGGCAGAAATAGCTTATCCTTGGGCTAAACCCCTGAAGCTGTCTCCAAGGGCTCTTCTTTTGCCTCTGTGACTTGTTTCCTGAGTCCAACAACTTAGCTGGCTCAGTTCTTCCACTTCTATTACTGTCTCAAAGGCAGAAGAGCACCCCGCTGAAATTGTACTTTCATTTTGCAAGTAAACTTTCTCTTGCACTAGAGTTCTTGGCTCTGATTTCTTTCTTTCCCAAATTTGAGAACCAAGAATCAACATTGCTGTTAACAAAAATCATTACACAAAATTGAAACAGTCCAGAAAGATTGTAATCAAATAATTCTGTGCACTTACTCTAAACCATGGGATATATAAATTAAAAATAAAATTACTATTTCTAGTTGGCCTAAAAATATCTCTATTACTCTGAAATTTGCTATCATGCTTAGTGCTATTATGAAATTACAAATTTTCATTTTTTAACATACTTTTTGAATGAGAAAAATCATCACAAGCTCTTACCTACTTTATTATTGCTAAATAATCTTTTAAATATATATATTTTTTATTGATTCCAGAGTAGAAAAAAGAGGAAGAGATAGAAACATCAATGATGAGAGAATTGTGGATTGGCTGCCTCCTCCATGCCCCACACTGGAGATGGACCCACAACCGGGCATGTGCTCTGACCAGGAATCCAACCGTGACCTCCTGGTTCATAGATCGAAGCTCAAACACAGAGCCATGTTGGTTGTGCTAAAACAGTTATTTTGTGTGTGTGAGACAAATCAAGGGGGTAAAATAAAGTAAATGTTTGTAAAGGCATTTAATTGTGCTAAAATATTTTTATTAGACTTTATTTTAAAGAGTTTTAAAGTGCTTTGCTTAGAATGATATTGACACAAAAGTAATTCATGAGACATATACCTTTACAGAAAATTTCAAAATAATTGGAAGGATATATGCTTTTGTTACTATCCTCTGGCATTTCTATTTAGAATAACTTAGCAATCATTTTACATGTTTGAAAGGAGTTACTTCTCTTAGGAATATGTTTTAATATATTTTTAGTCATAAAGGTTTTTCAAAATTTAAAATATTAAATACTGCTATTAGATTTTATATCCATTAAAGAGAACATATGTTTTAAAATGTTGAGACTGATCAGTTTGATTAAGCACAAAGGATATTTCATGCTCACTTTCACATGTTAATTTAGTATTTGGCTATATGGCAGAAATAACATAATCAAGTGAATTGTCTGCTGAAGATAACAAAGTCAAAAAGGGCTACCCTTTAAAGTAGCTCAGATTTCTAAGCAACTTGTCTTTCCTGATCTTACCAAGACTGAACTCCACAATGAAGTGTGTGTTCATTATTCCACTCAGACTATCTTTTCCCTGGAGCCTAAGTCTAAGATGATGAGATTTGTTTATCAAGGCATGTACATAATTTTTAGGATAAAATTTGTTAAAGTCTACCCTGGTTACAGGGATAAATGCAAATCTTGTTGCAAATATTTATTTACTTGATTAAAGTAAATATCTTAATAGTAAGGACTTTTCTTACAAGTAAAATGTAGAAAACACTTTATGAGATAAACAAATGAACTTCAAAAAAGTGGTGCTACTGAAAGAAGTTTTTAGGGGCAAAATAGGCAGGTTTAGAGAGTTTTAGGAATTAGGGGTCCATGGGAAAGAACTGCAAAGCTGGGGGGCTGGGAGCTGCCAAAAGGCCTAAGCTCACAAAGAACTTAAGGTGCCACAGCCTAAAGTGAGAGGAAGATATCCAATCACAGAAGATAAGGGGGAAGCCACAGGGAGTAGAAAAACAGAAGGGAGAAAAGGGAAAAACAGATTTTCACATGGAATAGAGAATTCTACAACAGGAGGGGGAGAAAAATGAAGGGACCCTATGCGGGGTTTGAGCTCTTGTTAGGGTCGAAACGCTCGCCGCTCAAAGGAAGCCTCCAAGAGACGTTCTCATGCAAACAGCAAAGGCTTTATTCACCAGCATGCTGGGGCTCACAACATACTCTGAAAGCAGAGCAAGGCTGAGAGCCCCGAACCAAGTTACAGGGTATTTTTGTAGTAGTCTGGAAACAAAGACTTCAAACAAAGACTTCTGAGAACCCGGTGACCTTTACATAAGATTAACGGCACTCTGCATATTTCTAGTTACCATGGGGTTATGATAACAGAATGCGGCTGGTGGTTATCTCTGGGTTAGTTTCTGGAGACATTAGGACCATGTCTCCTGTTGCAATTTTGCTACCGGCTGTCTTGTTACACAAGATTATCAGCCTGCACCTGGGTCACGGCACCCTGGGAGTTTTCACTCTGTTCTCAACCCTGAGACTGCAATAACAGGATGTAACTGGGGAATATGATTTTAAGCTGAGCTGTGTTAACTCCGGCCCAATCCTGATTTTTGCAACCTTACACTCTGAAGCTGCTATAGTGACCAATCAGAGGGAATATCAGGACACAAAGAACTGCAGCCTTTCTAAGCCTTGGGAAAGAGGGGCGTAGTGGGTCTCTTCCCCTCCCCACGTGGGAGTCTGTGCTAATTTCCAAAGACATTTCCACCTTTCTTATACCACCTTTTGTCCGTCGCTTCATTCTTTGAATCTACCTGGACAAGGACCCTGGAAGAAAGCCACTTTTGCATCCTGCTCAGAAGAAGGCCACAGGTTTCAGTGTAATTTTCCGTGTTTCCTTATTCTAATTAGGCACTTAATTTTTACAGGAATGAGGAAAACAAAGAAATAAACAAAGAAACCTGGTCTGCTGATACTTCCTTGACTCTTTCCATGAAATAAGAACATAAATGTAAATACTAAAATGCTTCAATTTATTTCAGAGTCTAATTTCATTATCTCAAAATGATTCACACACTCATTTATTTATTAATTCAATCAATATAAATTTTTGATAGATTACTGTGTTCCATATACAGTTTTGTGTTACAAAATCTTAGTGAGCTAGCTAACTAACTGAATAAATAAGTAAATAAAGTACCTTCCCTCTTGGAACTAATATTCTCCGAAGTGTATTAAGGCAATAAACATAATTAATAAGCAAATTAAGATAGTATGTTACAAAATTATAAATTCCACTTGGGGGTAAGTAGAGGGCAGGAAGGTGTCTCATGAGTACAAACAGTAGCTGGAAGCAAGTTGCAGCATTAAATAGAGTGACCAGGATGGGCTTTTATGAGAAATTGAGATTTGAAGAGACTCTTCAAGAAGATAAACCAAGGAGACATTGAGAGAGAAATACTTCAAATGAGGTATCAGTCTACCCAAAGGCACTGAGGTTTTATCTAGGAATAGCTCAGTGTGACCAGAGCTTATAGAATAGGAAGAAAGTGATATGAATAAATCTTGGTGGCAAGAGGCAAGGTATGCAATTTTTGGAGCACTATAAGATAATTAGGTTTTACTCCAAGTGGAACAGGCAAACCACTGCAGTGCTTTTGAGGAAAGAAGCAATATAATCTTCCTAGATTTTAAAGGTTCATTAAGTTGGTTGTGTAAATAACAAACTGTGAACATGAGAATAAAAGCAGTTAGGAAGCTGTTGCATTAATGTAGGTCAAAGATGGTGGTGACACACAGTACAAAGATGGAAGTAAAAGTGCTGAAAATGTTCAAATCTTGAAAGTTGAGCTGAAAGCATATTCTAAATGGTTGAATATGGGGTGTGAGAGAAAGGACAGAACCATCATACTCCAGGAGCAATTGCAAAACGAACAAACAAACAAACAACAACAACAAAAAAACATACTTGCTTTTCACTCAGATGAAAAAGCTGAATTTTTTGGATGGAAGATGTGGAAGAGATCAAGAGTACAAGTTGAGATATGATAGGGTTAAGAACTATCAGGTATGCAAATTAATGTGCTAAGTAAGCTGATAAATATACAAATCTAATTTTCAGAGGGACAATTTGTATTGAAAGAATTATTTGGGAAATGTGAGCATATACTTGGAATTTAATATAATGCTAGATGACAAAAAAAGGGAAAATAACTAGAAAACAGGTTAAAGATTTTGCTAATAGATGTAGATTGGAGGAGAGAACATCAGGGGAGACTGTGAAGAAGAGTGTTCAGTGAGAGAGAAGGAAAGGCAAGAATATATGGAATCCTAGGCCAGTTGAAGGAAAAAAAAATGTTTCAAGAAGATTGATACTCTGTCATGTCAAACACTACTACTAAAGCCATAAGATGAGAAATTAAATTTGCCATTTAATTTAGCAACATGCAGGTCATTTGTGACCTCACTTGGGGCAATTCCACTGAAGCCATTAGGTGTAATGACCAGAGAGGTATGAAAGGGAATGAGAGAGAGCAATTAGAGACAACTAGAAACTTGAGTAAAATTTTTTAAAAATCAAGAAATTTATATATAAAAATGAACAAATAAATGAGTTGGTAGATAGCAAAAGAAATGGATCAATAGTATTCTCATATTGACATTCAAATGTTTATCAGCATCTACTGTTGAATATGTGATTAGAGTTCATATGCATTTATGAACTAATTAGAGAAAGTTTAGACCAAATGTTGAAATATAGGTAAATATAATAAATTTATCAAGCCATTGTAAGTCTATATAGTTGGTAAAAAGAAAACTTTTTTGAAAGATGAGTATAAATTCTAGTAGGTAGATAGATGTGATGTTTGCAATCTGTGACAAACTCTGATAGTCCATAAATATACCAATAGACTTGTTGTCAGATATCTGTGCCTCTCTGTAATTTTCTCTCTGTAAATGTGGGCAGAACTTACTATTTGCTTTGGGTCAATAGAATACAGCCGAGATGATGGGATGTTACTTTCATGATCACATTACACTAGATGGTAACTTTAGTCTTGCTGGTAAATTCTGTTGATTAGCTTCCCTGCTAACTTGGATGATATAAGCCATCATATAGTGAGGCCCAGGGAGAAAAACTGAAGGTGGCCTGACAGCAGCAAAGAGCTGAGGCCCTCAACACAAGAACCCGCAAGAAAGTGAATCTTGCAACAACCGTGAACCTGGGAGTGGATCTCTGCCCAGTAAAGCATTAAGGATACCCTAGCACTGGCCTGACACTGTGAGTAGAGCCTTGTGAGAAACCCAGAAGTAGATTCCCCAGCTAAGTCATTCCCACATTCATTACAAAGGAACCATGAGATAAAATGTTAAAGCATTAAGTCTGTGGTAATTTGTTCCACAACGAAAAACTAATGACCTTTGAAGATTCTCCTCTGATTTCTTCAATTGCTTTAATAACTGGAAAAAGGCAATCACCTGAAGTGAATATGGGGAGGAGGTGTTTGAGGAGAAGAAAAAGTAGACAATAGTCATCTAGGGGGTTGGAGAGAGAATGTGAGAAAAGGTTTATTATAGAATTGGGATTTGTGTGAGGTTATTTAGTAGAGAGTCCAGTAAAGAAAGGGAGTCTGCTCTACAATGGATGTTGTGAGGTACTACTGGGTTAAGCAATACTCCGGGTGTTTTAATAATTCCTGTCTGGAAGATCAGAAGAACAGAGAAAGGCTAAATCTGCTCAGTAAAGGAGCACCAGTGACTCATTAGTCCGTTTAAAGATGTCGTCACTCTGCTGTTTTGGACAATGTTCTCACTTGTATCTGTGTGCAGACATGACTTTGATGTTGTCTGGCTTTTGTTTTTATCCAACCAGCCACAGAGCAGTTTTGACTGATGGTGATTTGGTAAAATTTTGTTCAATTGGTGAACACCATGACCTACTTGCGAGTTGGAGGACATCTGTGCCTCTCAGGAGACATATTTCTCTTCCCCAGCTAAGAGAATGGTTTTAGAAGTTGGGATCAAGTGTGATAAAAAGAAACAAACAAAAAACAGGTTAACATCTATGCATAGTCTTAAAGGTGTTAGAGGATAGGAGATGAGGGTTAGCTTAAGAATCGGGGTTTCTTGTGATGACTGATATGAAAAGGGATGATTAAAGGGCACTATTTAGCGTGATATGGCCTGTTAATTTATTCAAGAGAATATTTGATAAAAATAAATGTAATAATCATTGATAAAAAATAAACATAATTAATCATCATTAGTTGTAATTTATATAGTGCTTATTTTCATCAATATCATACCAAGTATATTATGTATAATATAATAGTTCACTTAATTATACCAAGGTGTGTGTGTGTGTGTGTGTGTGTGTGTGTGTGTTAATGAAAAAATTCAAGATGTAGAAATTTTAAGACTCAAGGTCATATCCTTCCTTAATCCTGAATCCACAGCTTTATTCACTGTTATAGTCTGTTCTACTAAATGCTATATTCTACTCTACTTAATATAAAATGTCCCAAAAATGCAGACTTGAGAATTGCAGTAATGCTGAGATTGAAGAAATATACAATTAATACAGATATAAACAAACCGAAAGAAAATTGAAAAAAAAAAATAACAAAAATATTTGATTGATTGAGCAATGGAACCAGGGGTGATGTAATTCAATTTTTCTTCTAATGTTGCTAAAAAGATTTTTTGTATAATAATAGTTTACATAACATTATTATTCAAAATAACTTGCACATCAGCAGCCTAACAACTCTACTTAAATTCTCTATTTACATGTTTTACAACAGCATACACTTATCCTGTTCCTTGACTGGGAATCAAACCTGACCTCCTGGTTCCTAGGTCGAAGCTCAACCAGTTTGTGCATATGTCACAATTTTAATAATCTGATTAACTGCTGACAGTTAATCAAAGCTTATATTTTGTGTTAATCACTGCCCTGCCACCCCTATTCCAACTGCATTGCTTTTTACATTTTTTTCATTAAAAATTACCAACTTTTTATTTCTGGACTAACATAGTAAGCACGTTGAAAACAATTTCTATTTTCCCATTTTTAGCAGTATAACATTTTATTACACTTGTTGAAAATCTTAGTTGAAAATTCAACATTCATTTTTCTAGTTGTTCAAAATTTGAATTCCTAGGGAAATGCAATTAAATGCTAATATTAAATTTGGTAATTACTCCTTCTTTATAACATAATACTTTTGAAGTGAATAGAAGAGTCAATATATAGCTAACCTTGGGATATTTTACTTTAATTCTAAAAATACTGTTTTTAGTTCTCTGCTTCTTCTATAACCTCCCAATTTGTTCCTTACACATTCCCACATATAAATATGAGTGGTGTGAATGTGTGTGACATTAACCGCCCTTATGAAGCATTTACTATATGCTATGATTTACTGTGAGATCTTTATATGTATTAACTCAATTAACCTACTCGAATATCTTATGAAGTACACATACTTCCCTTTATTTTAAAGAAGAATAAACTGAGGATTAGAAACATTAATCCACTTGTCCCAAGTCACCCAATGTTATGTTTCCATTCACTACCTACCACCCTGTGCTTACTCCATGAGTGAGCTGCTTATTCTTTTAACATATGTTACTTAGAGCATATAGTCAAGTGCTTAAGAGGGGATTAATCAGATCCTTTAAGAAAGGAATATAGAATTTCTGCTAGGCTGAATGAGGAACTTACTAACTGAATGGGTCAAGAAGAAGAATAAAACAAAGGAACAAAACTACCTGCTGAAAAGTTTCAGGCTATCTTGCTACAAGGAACGTTTTATATTCTAACAGAGAAAAGCAAGTCTTACAGGGAAATGGTAAAACATTCCCCAAAGCAATGGACTCAGTGGAGACTCCTGGTGGAGATAAGTGAGACCAGCTGCATCCCGCTTCTCTGGTGAAGCTTACATTTTACTACTGGCACATTACAATCTACGCTGGCAGCATACAGTTCAGCCACAGGAAGTGTCATATAACTTTCTATTTATATGATTTAGTTTTTCATAATTATTTACATGAAGGACAGTGTGTTGAAAACATAGATCTGCTTGTTCTCTCAGGTTAGTCTGTTACCATAGTGCCTCCCACAGAATGCCATGCGCACAGCAGGCCCTCAGTAGATGCTTATTGAATGAAAAACAAATAAGTCAATCAATAAACCAGGCATGAATGTGAACTGCTTTGCTTTGTTATTTCACATTAAAAGGTGAGGATTAAGATCGGTTCTCTACTGGCGTGATCTCCTCTGCGGTATCATTTGCCATTTTTGTATAATTGATCTAATAATACTGACTTAATTTTATGTTTTTAAAATGCAGCACACTACATCAAACCCCAAACCACGTTACATATTGAGAATATAAAGTTGGATAAGCCTCTATCTGATCTTGAAAGATTTTGAAATCTGAGGTGGAAGCAAGAAGGTAAATCAAGAATTACTGTGATGTGATCAGTGTGATAGCAGGGTAAGCAGAGAGGAAAACAGAAACAAGGAAACAGCATGGAATGAACTCTTCAGTTCTCTGACTGTCCCCACTCCCACCCCCACCCCCAGAGGAAAATAGAAAATTAGGCTAAATTAGGATGAATGAAAGGAAATCAGGTGAAGATGAAAGGACAAGCTGAGAAGTAATAAATCCCATAACTCAATCTGTAAGAATTGCCACAAAACTGAAATGAATGAGGCTTAAGCACTTGAAAGATATAAAAAAAAAATTACAACAGAAATGAAGACAGTGATCCTGGAATATCTTAAGAGCTAAATTGTCTAATGAGTTTGAACTTTGTCCTGCAAGCCCCCTGGGCAGCAATTGCATTGTTTGAAAATGAAGTATTATTTTAAGCTTGTAAGAAGATCAATTGCTGAAAATAGTTATTTTATGAAGCAATTAAGATGCTAAAACAGTACCCATTAACTATCAGTGGAAATATGAATAATGGTACATGAATTCCATTTATTATTGAAACTTGGTCATTCCATTGAAATCTTACAAATCAAGGATGGAAATCCCTGCTCAATACTGAAAGCATGGAGCACCCTGGAGACTGAGAAGCAGCTTATTATTACTAAACTCAATTTTGGATGAGGATTTTTTTTCTGGTGTTTTTTTTTTTTTCTTCTTCTGCAATTTGTCATTAAAATGAAATAGAAAGACAATTAGTTGGTAAGGAATCTCTGATAATTTGGGGAGCTCACTTCTCTCCTTACATTCATTTTCTAGATCCTTGCTTCAAAGAATAACTGTTACTTCATAAGCCTGTTTAAAGCAATAATATCCTTAAAACCTGTTCATAATAGAATATGTAGATGGCCTCCAAAACAAGCTACCACATTGAAACTTAATACTCATATTAATTTTCTCAAGACTCTTGAACTCTTTATAGTGCTAATTATGTCTATTAATGTGTCATTACTTTGAAGTGATAAGTTTTCTGCTCAAATAGAAATCCTTAATTTTGCTTAGCAGAGTTCTATTTCAGTAAGTCTCTCTAATCTAATGACTCTGATTTCTCTGGGAAATAATAGGTTTACTTGCCCAATGAATAGTAACATATATGTTTAAGGCAGATAACTGACTGCTTATCATATTGGTTCTAATTAGACATTTTCGCATTGTGGGATTAATCTGAGCGTTGTTGGGACAGAACACATAAAACGTGAATTTTCCAAGTAGAATACATTTGTAAAGATGGCATTTTCCATCTTATACCTACAATGTACCATGTGTCAAATGACAATGACTACAGGTACACAAGTGGGTTTTGATAGTACCTGCCTGGCAAGCAGATACAAGGAGATTTGGAAGAAAAATAACAAATACAGTGGAATCTAAGAGGAAAATGTTTAAAATGATGACATTCTATGTCCACATAGTTCTCCTTCTAAACAGATATATGAAAAGATGGGAAAGTTCCCAAGTACAGCATCTCACCACTACCCCCTTTTCACTTTCTGTGGTACATACATTTTAAATTGTGTGCCATTCTGTATAGTGTCATGAAATCTCGTGCCATCCCACTCAGCCCATGACATGAATCATCCCTCTGTCCAGAGTACCCAGGCTGCATACGCTACCCAACCTCGTAGTCATCCAGTAGCCATCTTGGTTATCAGACGGACTATTCTGGTACCACAGTGTTTGTGTTCAAGTAGCTCACATTTTACTTATTAATATCCCCCAAATGCAAGATCAGTAAGGCTGGCAACCCACATAGCCGAAGATGAGCCATTAAGTTTATGTATACACAGGAAAAGATATAATTTATATCGAGTTCAATACTATCCTGAGTTTCAAGCATCCACTGGAGGTCCTGGAACATATTCCGCTTGCATAAAGGAGAACTACTGTAATAGCATCCAGTACTAAACTAAATGTATCGGTACACAATGATGTCTTTCCCAGCTTGCTACTGAACGCCAGCATAAAGAGGGCCTGGCAGATTCATCTCTGTGATTCCAACCTTTATGGTTTATCTCAAAGCAAGTATAACCATCTATATATGTAACGTTTTTCCTTACATCATGTCAGAGTAAAATACATTTTCGTTTTAACTAAAGAACTATTCTCGGTACATTTATTTTTACTTTAAAAAATCTACATGCCTAACGTTTTCTTTCAGCTTCTTACATCAAACCTTGTCCTTCTCCATTATGACTTTTACCAAAATTTATTTTCAATGATGTCTTTCCAATGTGATATCTAGAAGGTGAATGATGAGTCCTTTCATTACGTATGGATTGTATGTGTCGTGGCAGCAGGGGGAAATGGCAATCCTGGGTCCAGACCTGCTAGAACAGCCTGGACTGAGAAACCTCACTGAGGCAGTATCAACAGCAGGTGTACAGGCCATCCATTGCAGGTCATCCTTTGAGAGACATTTCACAGCTATTAGGACAGATATCACATTCAGAAGAGCCTAAAAAGGGACCTCAACTGGATGTGGGGCTGCATGATCAGGGAACAGTGACCCTACCTCCAGGGTCAACATTATGGATAATGAAACATGCAAAACCTTGCCTGTAGCCCTGTTGTACCAACCCAACATCAGTCCCAGCTATGTGGCATAACCCAGGGGTTAGGGTCTGACATCTTCAGTTGTAGTTGATTGATGGGGTGATATATAGTACATCTCTGCCATGGCTGGGAGAGCTTCTGTCTAGTCAACCAGAGTTGATTGCTTTAGCTTGTTTCTGAACCCATTCCTAGGAGCCCAGCTAACAAGGACTCAATTTGGAGAAATGCTTCTTTACTGGTGAGGAGATACTATCTATATTGATTATAAAATGCTGAATACTACTTATATTATCTGCATTTGGAGTGCAATTGTTTAAAAATTAAATGAGGAAGAAAACAAATTGTTCTATCTCAGTTGTCAGTTCTTTTTTTTAAAATATATTTTATTGATTTTTCACAGGGAGGAAGAGAGAGGGATAGAAAGTCAGAAACATCAATGAGAGAGAGAGACATCGATCAGCCGCCTCCTGCATGCCCCACACTGGAGATGTGCCCGCAAGCAAGGTACATGCCCCCGACAGGAATCGAACCCGGGACCTTTCAGTCCACAGGCCGATGCTCTATCCATTGAGCCAAACTGGTCTCAGCAGTTGTCAGTTCTTGCATATGATCCATCAAAGAGTCTATTCATTTTGCTCTGCCCTTTCTATCAACAACCAAGTTCCTTCATACGTACAGAGGTATTGTTTTTGTTGTTGTTGTTGTTTGCCTTCTATAATATTTCGAACTGGCCTAACACTGTGTCAATATCATAGACTATATTAATTATCCATATTGTATAGAATAGTAAACACTTATGTTCAAGAACTTCTTAAAGGGTGTTTTGTGCATACAGAAGACACATTATCATAAAAGTTCAAATTTACTAAGGAAAACATGATAATATTGAAATCAGTGCAAAGTATTTAACGTCCTTCCTCAAATATACAGCACATTATTCTCTAAAACAACAATGTCTATTCCTTTCCCCCATTAAATTTTAGGCTGTAACTCATTGCCTACAAAAAAATGTATGAATAATTAATATTACGTGTAAGAAAACATAGAAGATGCTTTGGGATAATTGCATTTGTGTATTAATCACATTGAGTAAACAAATACTGAAAAGTTCAGAGCTCTGAATACAAATGAGCTAAAGCAGAGTATGTGCTGCATATGGAGAAAAAAATTACCTTTGTTCGATTTGATACAACTTATGGTTCTAGAAATGGGATAAGCCATGATAAAAGAAAAGTGTGTTATGAACAAGTGTGGATGAGAGAGAGAATATCACTTTGAAAATCAAGCATGTGACAATTTTAACAGGATAGTTATTCTCCATTGTCAAAAGTTAATTATGCTACCTATTGCATACTCTTAAAATGTGATTACTTATAAGCAATTTGATTACTCATAGTTCTTCATCCAAATCACTTAAACATAAGATGGGTAAGCTTGTTAGACTAGCATATTAGATAAAGGCACAGGAATTATATCTGCTTCTCTAATATAATCCTTTACTGTGCAATATCAGAAGCAAGCTTTAAGTGAGCTCGTAAAGGAAATCTAGTGCCTCAATTCAATAGTTCTCATTAACCGTTCCAAGTTACTGTCCTGGAGTAGAACAGTAATTACCTAACTGGTGTCTAAGCCTTCTCCCTTTTCTCCCTTTATTTGTTCACTGTATTCTTCAAACGGCTTCACAATCACCAAAACAATCAAGTCCAAACACTTTAGTACATAATACCTTACCATTGTGTCTGCCTATCTGCTTTAAATTATCCCCATCCAGTACACACACACACACACACACGTCCCCCTGATAAGCATTATGTTAATCAGATAGGCAGTATAGAACCATCATGCACTGGGAATACTGCAATGAAACAGAATCTTTACATTTATTCTTTTATATTTTAGTGGAGAAAGCTAACAAAAACCTAAATAAGGAAGCTCTGTAGTAATATGACACAAAGAAGGAAAATATAAAGAGGAAAGTATTACTGTTGGGAGTTGCAATTTTGAATAGATAGGCCAAAGAAAGCCTCACAGATGAGACTTAAATAAAAACCTGAAAGGAAGCTTAGCTGGTTTGTTCAGTGGATAGAGCATCAGCCTGTGGAATGAAGGGTCCCTGGTTTGATTCCCGGCAAGGGCCCATGCCTGGGTGATAGCTAATTAATGATCTTCTGTCATCACTGATGTTTCTCTCTCTCTCTTCCTCCCCCTTTCTCTCTGAAATAAATAAAAATATATTTAAAGAAAAACAACTGTAAGGGTGACGTCAAGGATTAACCCACATGGCTATTTGGGGGAACAGCCTTCTAGTCAGAGAGAACATCAAGTGCAAAGGCCTTCTAGAGAGAGCTTGCCTGGCATTTTGGAGGGTAGAGCAGTTAAAACAAGGTCAACCAAAGGAGAATGCTTGATGATGTCTACTGTTGAGATAACCTCTTTCATTATTTTCACCACCAAGATTTATCTAACCTTGATGCTTGTGTCAAATTCTGCCTTAGGCAATCCTTCCAAATGGAAGCTTTCCCTGCTATTTACCAGTCTGGTGGAGGGGAGGTTTCTCCAGGTAGTAACAGCACACTCTGCATGCCTCTATTAAAACTGTTAAAGCACACAGGGTTTTGCATGGGACACTGCACATGTCTGTTGAGTTACCTGTCTCCTGTACAAGAAGGCAGTGAATATTTGTTGACTCAATAGTCTGAAGGGTGAATTAAAAAGTAGAACCTTTGGACTCTAATCCCAGGTTTTCCATGCTAGCAGTTGTTTAAAAAATTAATTAACCTCACTTTTTTCCCCCCAGATTCCTCACCTCTAAATGATAAAGAAATATAGTGATATTATACTTGATGTGGTCCAACTATTGTCCTGGGAGCTTCATACTCATTAATCCATACATTTTCACATGATCCTTATCTGTAAAATTTGCAGGGTCAAGGTAAAGGTACTGATTAAGTTAGATTATGTAAATTATTTTCAAACTGTTTTCTGGCATACAGTTGGTATTTATCCAACTGTGTGTACATGCAAAAAATATGCATGAAATAAAGTTATGGATTTTCTAATTTTTTTTTTTTACCTGCAGATATCTAGGTTTAATCACTTTTCAAATCAACATCATTTCTGTCTATGCTTTATCACAAAAATAGGATCTTTTGTTAAATAATAATTATGGTTCCTTCAGTATTTCTTAAAACAGTCCACCATGTTTGGCCCTGAGACTTCTCTAAGCCCCTAACACTCATCCTGGCCCTTTCTCGATATTATCATAAATTTTCAACGGAATTTAGAAAATAATAAACACGCATATTCCTCACTCAGGTGAAACATTGATTAAATCAAAACGGTACAGTTGTCCGGTCATGCCCTAAAGAATAACAACTACACATTTGCATTCCTAGGTAATGAAAACTATTTCTCTTCTGGCTAAGAGTAATTTTAAGGTTCCCTTAAGTTAAGATTTATTCCATTCTCAGAGATATAAACAAATAGCATTTTTTTTTTTTGCCAGAGAAATATAGTAATTACTTCTACATCTCCTGACGTTAGCAGTACTCCTAGAAAACAGTAAATCTGTAGAATGAGAAAATTACTCAATGAGGAAATAAGATAATTATTAACAGCATTTTAGATTATTCATATATTTTAACAAAAAAGAATAGATTTTTCTTGTACCAAAAAAAAAAAAAAAGTGTATTAAGCTAAATTACATAGGTAGAATTTTCTTACGGAGAGTAGAAAAGCCACAGGTAGTCATGTACTCTCTAGGGGACTGAAGGTCATCCGCTGAGTAGCACTGTCCAAGAACTGCTTGTAACCATCGTGTAGATATAAATAATTTGTTCCAGCGTGTAAATCAATGCACTGCTTCTTTTACCAAGCAGGTCTTGGTATGAAACTTCCTGTAAAGGAAGCTTAACTAAAATGTGCTGAATCAAGGATTTTGATTTAATTTTGGTGAAAGCTTTTTATCTCTTCAAAGATAGGTAATAAACACTTTGATACCATTCACCTTGACTAGGTTTAGTATAGAGAACACTGAGAAAACAAATTATAATTTTGTAAGTTGGATGGTGCCAGGATTTGTAATACCCTGGATATTATCCATATGCTTTGAACGTGAATCATATGATCAGAGTTAATTTTAGGATTCTTAGAAAGGTAACTCTATATGGTCCATGGAGAAGCAGAAAAGGAAAATACTCTCCTAGTTGGAAGTAAAACTAAGAAGGGTATGAACGAACAATGATGCTGAAAGTTGGTGTGAAAATGAAAGGAAAATTTTGATAATATTAACTTTTGATAGCAGTTAGAGTAGATTTTTTTTTAATTCATTGGGGTAAATCTTATTGAAATTTGCTAATACGGCATATTATTTTTAAATATAGGTATAGCCGAAACTGGTTTGGCTCAGTGGATAGAGCATTGGCCTGGGGACTGAAGGGTCCCAGGTTTGATTCCGGTCAAAGGCATGTACATTGGTTGTGGGCACATCCCCAGTGAGGGGCGTGCAGGAGGCAGCTGATAGATGTCTCTTTCATCGATGTTTTTGGCTTTCTGTTCCTTTCCCTTCCTCTCTGTGAAAAATCAATAAAATGTATTTTAAAAAATATATATCTATATAGGTATAAGCATAAATTTACATAAGAAATATGCAATAGGTAACTAATCATCATTAATTGCAAGGATATTTGAGTTAATAATATAATCTTCATTTATGAATTGCTGCATAAATGTGCAAAGCCATTCAGACCCACCCCATAAATGTAACTAAACATCTACTGGAACAGTTACAAATAGCATAATTCTAATAAAATCTAGCTCTGAAATACTCTCAAATGTTTTCAGGGAAGAATTATCTAGATATGCTGTAGAAAAAAAGGTCATAGGAAATGATTGTTCTTTTCATGGTGGTAAATAATGCTAAGAGAAATAATAAATATAGCTTATCAACAACATTGAAAGATTAATATATAAAAAGGAAAGAAGCAAACACTTTTGTTGTATATAGACTAGATTTACCAACTAAAAGAATAAGGTAGGTTATTTACTCAATATTAAGGTAAGGTCAGCATAACCTTCAGAAGTAAAGTTAGAAAAGCACTTTTAAATTGAACTACAATACTAAAGTAATTATAAACAGAATGACGATAAATTATGTCTCTTAAATCTAAGTGCTATAATTATAAGATTCTCAGAATAGTCTTGGAAGCTATAGATTTAATAGTTCTGCTACATAGGAAAGAAAACCAAAGCAAGTTGGCTAGCAAAGCTTTCCAAGTAGAATTTCCTTTTCCCATTTCAGGAGATATTAACCATAATAACAGCAATCCCTGAGGACAGTTTGGAAACATAATATCTGAAATATTTTTTTAGAATTTTAAAGAAATTATGGAAAAGAAAATGGTGTGGATTATTGAACACAATAACAAGTTTTGTGCCCCATTGGAACATTCATCAAAAGTTAACAGTTTTGTCATATATACAGTGGGGTTTGACAATAGAAAACTGCCTCTCCCCCCCAAAAAAATGGGAAAATTAGACCAAATGTAAAAAAAAGACCTGTTTTCTTGGAAAATTTGGCTTTTTTAGACAACTGAAAAAAGATAATAGTTGTGATTTTGTTACAGAAGACCAGAGAAGAATCAAGCAATGCTTAGAGAGATGGAGTTACATTTTGTTATTACGTGTGGGCTTAGAAAAACTGTATATTTCAAATTCCAGCCCCAACATGGAGGAACTCTCCCTATTTATATGTTTTTACCTACTTTGCCTCCCTAATATAGGGTTTTTCTGGTCCCCTTTGCATGTTCTTAAAGAGCCCTATGTGCTGGGGCTTTGAGATCTCAACCAAAGGCCTGGCCTACAGTCAACACTAATAACTTTGTCTGGGGAAGGTTTATGGCCTCTTTGGAGTAGTCTTATTTTCCTTATTATTTAAGCAAGCAATCATTTACAGAAGCCAAAATAGCAGGGTTAAAAATCTCAAACAGCAGTTTTTATATAAGATGGATGCTTCAATTTAAATATGTAATATCAGAAATATTTCTTTCAGTAATTAATAGAACAACATTGGTTAAATAATGTTCCTGCATAGGTTTTTATTTAAATATAATTAAAAAGAACTTGGATATTTGTCAAAGTCATATATCTTTTACATGTTTAACTTTCTCAAAATTGATTATAGTGGTCAAATGTTATGTGTATATGTTCACATATATATAAGATATTGACATAAGATATGTGAGTGTAAAGCTACTCAGGCTTCAGAACATTGCCATTTGGAGAAAAATAGGGAGGAGTCACAAAGGAAGGAATAACAGAGAACTTGATCTAACATTCACAAAGTCTGCAGCACTTGGGGCATGGAGCAGGGATTTTTTAGACTGTTTATAAAACTGCTTTCAAAGAAAAATAAAAATTGTCTGACAAAACATTGCATTAAAAGTGTCAAAAGCTGGAGGAGCCAAGATGGCGGCATAGGTAAATACCTACACTGCTGCCTCGCAAACTATTTCAAAACTACAACTAAAAGACAGAACAGACATCATCCAGAACCACAGGAAAGCTGGCTGAGTGGAAGTTCTACAACTAGAAGGAAAGAGAGGGGCTCACAGAGACTCAGAGGAGCTGCAAAAAGCTGAGGTACGGAGACGCGCGTGCTGAGAGAGCGGGTGCCCAAGTACCTGGCTGGCTTTCTCTGACGGGAGGGAAACGGAGACCCCCAACGCCATTGAACCCCTTATCCTACGACACTAAACCCCAGATCCAGTCGAAACTCATACGGGGGGAGTTTGGACTGTGAAAAGGGAGAAGTGCACAGAAATTTAGGGGAGTCGCAAAAAATAGGAGGTCTGGTCACGGTGGCGCACACGCGCACGCACAGGGCGCCGGCGCCACACTGAGGACAAATTGCTGATTGTACTGCTGGCTTGTGCAACTGGGAAGGAGACAGACCCTCCCAACTGTACCACTTCTGAGTCCACTGGGCCCCTGTTTCGGGCGAAACCCTGGAGACCTAGACTCCTGTGGGCCTGGTGCACAGGGGAGCAGGGGAGCTGGAAAGGCACGGTCTAGAGGCACTGCGGGCACGCACGCACAAGGACCGCTCCAGCGATTACCCAGTCATGTGAGACTCAGGGTCCGTGGAGGGCGGGGCCGACTGGAAGGCAAGGCAGTCCCTTAAGCCCTGAGACTCCACCCATCCCAAGCTCAGCAGAGGCTTCTGTGGTCTTGCAAGTAAAAAAGTTTCCCCGACATAGTGAAAATGCCAAGACAAGGGAAGAGATCACGATCAAAAGAAATGGAGGAAAAAAAAAACGACTGGATATAGAGTTCAGAACCATGCTTATAAGGTTTCTCAAGAATATGCTAGAAAAGGTGGATACATTTAGCGAAAGCCTACTAGAGATACAAAAGAGCCAACTAGAGATGCTAGAGATGATGCATAAAATTAGCAAGCCCCAAGAGGAGATGAAAAAGGACCAACTAGAGACACTAACTGAAATAAAAAAATATACAGAGTCCTAACAGCAGACTAGAGAAAGGCAAGAATCAAGTCAAAAATTTGAAATATAAAGAAACAGA
>PVJN01007296.1:0-70445 GCA_004026805.1 Lasiurus borealis | reverse complement strand
GACTGGGTAATGGCTGGAGCGGTCCTGTGCGCGCGCGCCCGCAGTGCCTCTAGACCGCTGCCTTTCCAGTTCCCCTGCTCCCCTGCGTACCAGGACCACACGAGTCTAGGTCTCCAGGGTTTCGCCCGAATCAGGGGCCCAGTGGACTCAGAAGTGGCAGAGTTGGGAGGGTCTGTCTCCCGCCCAGTCGCAAAAGCCAACGGCAGAATCAGCAATCTGTCCTCAGTGTGGTGCAGGCGCCCTGTGTGTGTGCGTGCGTGACCGGGACCAGACCCTCCTATCTTTTGCGACTCCCCTAAATTTCCGTGCACTTCTCCCTTTTCACAGTCCAAACTCCCCCCGTATGCGTTTCAGCTGGATCTGGGGTCCAGCGTCGTAGGATAAGGGGTTCAATGCCGTTGGGAGTCTCCGCTTCCCTCCCGTCAGAGAAAGCCAGCCAGGTACTTGGGCACCCGCTCTCCCAGCGCGCGCATCTCCGTACCGCAGCTTTTTGCAGTTCCTCTGGGTGTCTGTGAGCCCCTCTCTTTCCTTCTAGCTGTAGAACTTCCACTCAGCCAGCTTTCCTGTGTTTCTGGATGATGTCTGTTCTGTCTTTTAGTTGTAGTTTTGAAATTGTTGTGCGAGGCAGCAGTGTAGGTGTTTACCTATGCCGCCATCTTGGCTCCTCCGATCTGAAGGTGTAGTTTTTAAAAGACATTTACTTATTGTCAGTTAATCAACACTAGAAGGGATGAAACAGATGGCTGTCTCTTTGTGGGGGCAGGGAGGGAAGTGGTGAGTAGAAAGAATGTCTAGAGTTTATTGGGACCTTGTCAGGAAAGCTCTATTTTATTTAAAATAGTCATGGAAGTAGAGTATTTCTTCGAAAGTCATCCTATTTTCCCATGAGGTTCTTTCTTTATTTTAGAAACTGCTTTATTCTGCTGCTAGTACTTCTCCAAACTGCTTTATTCTGCTGCTAGTACTTCCTCAGGCTGTTTTTTTCTTACAGCCCTATCAAAGATTGGACGGCCTTTTCTATAATTGAATATTTATTTCAAGTTTAACCAAATATTGGAAATTATAAATATCACCTCCAGTTTCTTGAACAGATTTTCAGCATGACAGGAAATGACAAAACATTGAGTGGCAAATTGTTCACAGAAATTCCAAATTGTATTCAATCTAGCAGCACTGAAGCTTTGGTTGTATATTATAGTTTGGAACTAGACTTATTAAGAAAGAGTGTCAGGGCCCCAATGAGGTTGCCATCATTCACCGATGCTGTCAGTGCTCCCACCTCGGACCTTTCCACATCAGCTCAGTCCTTTTGATCTCAGCTGTCCCACCACCACCTTCCTAGTCCAACATGACTGAGTAAGAGACAGAGTTTTAGAGATCTATTTAAACGATGGTGGTAAAGAAAAAACTTAAAAAGCAGACAGAAAAAATAGTGTGTTTTATTTTCAAGATCACAAGTTTGTAAAAATAAAAATGCATTGTACTTAGAGATACATGCTAGATTAAATAAGCCAGATACAAAGGATAAATACTATATGGCTCCACTTATGAAATACCTAGAATATTTAAATTCATAGATACAAAAACGTAGAATGCTGGATGCCAGGGGCTAGAGGGAGGAGTAAATGGGGAGTTAGTGTTTAAAGGATACAGAGTTTTTTTGTTTATTTATTTTGTTTTTAATCCTCACTCGAAAAGATGCTTAGTGAGGAAGGGAGAGAGAGAGAAAAAATATCAATGTGAGAGAGAAACATAAATCAGTTGCTTTCTATACATGCCCTGACCCAGGATTGAACCTGAAATCCCAGTATCTGCCCTGATAGGGAATCAAACCCGAAACCATTCGGGCACAGGAGGACACACTCAACCAGCTGAGCCACTCCAGCGGGTAGGTTTTAACTGAAGAAGTTAAAGTTCTGGAGAAAGATCATGGTGATGGTTGAGCAACAGTATAAATATACTTAATGCCATAAAACCATACACTTAAGAATGGTTAAAATTGTGGGAGAAACCAAGATGGTGGCATAGGTGAACACCTGAACTGCTGTCTCACTGAAAAATTGCAAAACTACAACTAAAAGAATGGATATCATCTAAAACCACAGGAAAGCTGGCTGAGTGGAAATTCTACAACTAGAAGGAAAGAGAGGGGCTCACAGAAACTCGGAGATGCTGTAAAACTGAGGTACGGAGACGCACATGGAGAGGATGGACGGCAGAGGGCCTGGCTGCCTTCCTCTTGTGGGAGGGAGACAGAAACTCCCACCTGCATTGAACCCCGTATCCGACTGCATTGAACCGACTGCAGTTCCAGGCGAGACTCATATGGGGGGAGTCTAGACTGTTGTAAAAAGGGAGGAGTGCATGGAAACTTAAGGGAGCTGCAAAAAACAAAGGTTTGGAGGCGCAAGAATGTGAGTGCACACACAGAAGGATGACTGCTAATTGTACCGCTGGCTTGCTCTAGTGGTAGGGAGACAGAACCTCCTAACTGCGCTGAAATTCACTTTTGACTGCACTGAACTCCAGTTTCAGGCAAGACCCTGGGGTTCCAGACTCATACGGATCCCTGGAGCACATGGAAACTCAGGGGAGCCGGAAAGGCAGAGGTCTGGAGGTGCGCGAGCTGAGTGCGCAAAGGGCTGTATCAATTACCAAGGAACACTGAGACCCAGAAGCCGCGTAAGGCTGAAGGGAAGCCAAGGCTGTCTGCTCAGCCCTGAGATCCCGCCTCATCCAAACTGAGCACAGAGGCTGTTACAATTTTGCAAGTCTTGTACCATAAGTCTGACTCCAGCACAGAAGTTCTTCCAGTGTAGACACAGCTGATCCTCAGAGCCATTTGGCCTGGAGGTCAATTTCCTCCACTGATACCAACAACAGTCAAGGTTTAACTACAACAAGGCTGTATACACAGTCCACAAAGGGGTGCACCAAGAGAGTCCAGGTAACTGGGGAGGGAGAACTACTGGGCCATATGAGACATGTAACATACAAAACTACTCTACCAACTCAGGGAAGCAGTGAAAATGCGAGACAAAGAAACAGATAACAAATGAAAGAAATGAAGGAAAATAAACAACTGGATATAGACTTCAAAACCACAGTTAAAAGGTTTTTTCAAGAATTTTCTAGGAAAGATGGATAAATTTAGTGAGACCCAAGAGGAGATGAAAAAGGACCAATTAGAAATTAAACACACTGACTGAAATAAAAAATATTATACAGAGACCTAACAGCAGACTACAGGAACACAAGAATCAAGTCAAAGATTTGAAATACAAAGAAGCAGAAAACACTCAACTGGAAAAGCAAGAAAAAAGAATACAAAAATGTGAAGCCTCTGGGACAACTTTAAGCATATCAACATCAGAATTATGGGTGTGCCAGAAGAAGAGAGAGAGCAAAATACTGAAAACCTATTTGAAGAAATTATGACTGAAAACTTCCCCTACCAGGTGAAAGAAATAGACTTACAAGTCCAGGAAGCACACAGAACCCAAACAAAAGTAATCCAAAGAGGACCACACCAAGACATATCATAATTAAAATACCAAGAGCAAAAAACACAGAGAGAATCTTAAAAGCAGCAAGAGAAAAAGAGTTAATTACCTACAAGAGAGCACCCATACAATTTCTCAACAGAAACTATGCAGGCCAGACAGGAGTGGCAAGAAATATTCAAAGTGATGAATTACAACAACCTTCAACCAAGATTACTCTACCCAGCAAAACTATCATTCAGAATTGAAGGGCAGATAAAGAGCTTCACAGATAAGAAAAAACTAAAGGAGTTCATCAACACCAAACCAGTATTATATGAAATGCTGAAAGGTATTCTTTAAGAAGAGGAAGAAGAAAAAGATAAAGATAAAAATTATGAACAACAAATACTTATCAACAAGTGAATCTAAAAGTCAAGTGAATTAAAACCCTAATGAACAGAATAAACTGGTGAATATAAATAGAATCAGGGGCATAGGAAGAGAGTGGACTGACAATTCTCAGGGGTGAGGGAGGTGCAGGGAGAGACTGGACAAAAATCATACACCTATGGATGAGGACATTGGAGGGGGAGGTAAGGGTAGAGGAAGGGGTGGGAGCCAGTGGAGGGGAGCTATATGGGGAAAAAAGAGGAACAACTATAATCTGAACAATAAAGATTTATTAAATTAAAAAAAAGAATGGTTAAAATTGTAAATTTTGTATATTTTTACCATAATAAAAATTACATTGTGCTTATTGTTGTAATATTTGCTATGCAACATTCCTCATTCAGAAAATTTTTATGATTTAAAAATAATTATATTGTTTTAATGTACATACAATACAATGCATACATTTTAAGTGTACAATATTCTGAGTTTTGACAGATGTATACACTGTGTAACTGCCACCATAGGAAAGCTATAATACATTTCCAAAAGGTTCTCTTGTGTCCCTTTCTAGTCATTCTGAGTCCTCACCCCAGTGCCTGGCAACCACTGATCTACGCTTGAAGCTGTCCCAGAGGCTCCTTACATTATCTTCACATTTTTGGGTCTCCCTAAATTTATCCATCTTTTCTGGCATATTCTTGAAAAACCTTATAAGGGTATTTTTGAACTCTATATCCGGTCATTTGTTTTCCCCCATTTTTTTGTTTGTGAACTTAGATTACAATTAATTTTTACACTTTTTAAGCAAATGGAAAAGATACAAACTTTTTTTCTTTTCCTAATAAATATAGATACAATCATCAAAAACTTTTGCCAGTTTGGGAAGCAGGCAGCAGCTTCAGTATCAATATCACAGTAAAACTAAGTTTTTCAAACTTACCATAATTTTTAGTAGACTTGATGTATCAAAATGCTCTTTTTTTTTCCCAAAAAAATAATTGGGAGAAAAACTGAAGACAAGTTTTTCATACAAAATTTTGTTCAATCGGCCTCATTTACTGAACTGTAACTAACTAGTTATCTGTCTTTGTTATGTTAATTTGGATTATTTTCAAGGACTTCTAAAAAATTAAATCAGTATATATATATATTGGATAGCTTTTCTACCCAATCTCATGTCAGTGTATTCCTTAAGGTGGATCAGATTATTTTATTTCAGGAAATATAGACATGAAACAACCATACAGTAAATGAGAGGATTCAAAATTGTGCTGTGCAAAGACCTTGCTACTTTACTGCAAGAACATCATACTAGGCAGGGCACCAATGAACATCACTGAATCAAATGCTCCAAGGTAGTCTATATTCGGTGACATTTATTTTATTTTTTTAATTAAATCTTTATTATTCAGATTATTACATTTGTTTCTCTTTTTTCCCCTCCATAGCTCCCCTACACCCAGCTGCCACCCTTACCTGCTTCCCATTGTTGATAGATATGTATTTGTTGTTCATAATTTTTTATCTTTTACCTTTTTCTTCTTTCTCTTCTTAAAGAGGACCTTTCAGCATTTCATATAATACTGGTTTGGTGTTGACAAACTCGTTTAGCTTTTTCTTATCTGTGAAGCTCTTTATCTGCCCTTCAATTCTGAATGATAGCTTTGCTGGAATGAGTATTCTTGGTTGTAGGTTCTTGCTATTCATCACGTTGAATATTTCTTGCCACTCCCATCTGGCCTGCATAGTTTCTGTTGAGAAATCAGCTGATAGTCGAATGGGTGCCCCCTTCTAGGTAATGAACTGTTTTTCTCTTGCTGCTTTTAATATTCTCTTTGTCTTTTGCTCTTGGTATTTTAATTATGATGTGTCTTGATGTGGTCCTCTTTGGATTCCTTTTATATGGGGTTCTGTGTGCTTCCTGGACTTGTAAGTCTATTTCTTTCACCTGATGTGGGAAGTTTTCAGTCATCATTTCTTCAAATAGGTTTTCAGTATCTTGTTCTCTTTCTTCTTCTGGCACAATTCTGATGTTGTTGCGCTTGAAGCTGTCCCAGAGGCTCCTTACATTATCTTCACATTTTTGGGTTCTTTTTTCTGCTTGCTTTTCCATTTGAGTGTCTTTCAGATTCTTTATATTTCAAATGTTTGACTTGATTCTTGCCTTCTTCTAGTCTCCTATTAGGTCTCTGTATAATATTTTTTATTTCAGTCAGTGTATGTTTAATTTCTAGTTGGTCCTTTTTTCATCTTTTCTTGGGTCTTGCTAAACTTATCCATCTTATTTAGGATATTCTTGAAAAACCTTATAACTGTGGTGTTGAACTCTATATCCAGTCATTTGTTTTTCTCCATTTCCTTCATTTGTGATCTGTTGCTTTGTCTCCACATTTTCACTATGCCGGGAGAACTTCTGTGTTGGATTCAGCCTTATGATACAAGACTTGCAAAACTGTGAAAGCCTCTTTGTTGAGTGAGATTGGGAGGGGTAGAGTCTCAGGGCTTAACAACCACCTTGCCTTCCAGTCGGCCCTGCCCTACATGGCTCCTGGGTCTCACGTGTCTCTGGGTAATAGCTGGAGCCGTCCCTGTGCACAAGCGCAGTGCCTCTAGACCTCTGCCTTTCCTGCTCCCCTGTACTCCGGGACCATATGAGTCTGGGTCTCCAGGGTCTCACCTGAAACTGGGGGGTTTAGTGGAGTTAGAAGTGGCGCAGTCTGTAGGCTCTGTCTCCCACCCACAAGCCAGCGGCACAATCAGTAGTCTGTCTTCTACGCACAGTGGTGTGCACGCCCCCAGACTTCTGCCCTTTCACAGATCCTCTAAATTTCCATGCACTTCTTCCCTTTTCACAGTCCAGATTCCCCCTGTGTGAGTCTCGCCCAAACCTGGGGTTCAGTGTTGTAGGAAAAGGGGTTTGGTGCACTTGGGAATCTCTGTCTCCCTCCTGCCAGAGGAAGCCAGCCACCAGCTCTCTCCACACGTGCGTCTCCGTACCTCAGCTTTTTGCAGCTCCTTTGAGTCTTCATGAGCCCCTCTCTTTCCTTCTAGTTGTAGAATTTCCACTCAGCCAGCTTTCCTGTGGTTCTGGATTATATCCATTCTGTCTTTTAGTTGTAGTTTTGAAATTGTTGTGTTAGGCAGCAGTTTAGGTGTTTACCTATGCCTCCATCTTGGTTTCTCCTTTATTTTCTTTTTATAGTTTGCTTTATCTTTTCATTTTTCTTCATTGAATGCATATTAATTTTTTTCTCCATCTTATTCTCAGTCTCTTTATCTACCCCGTGGAAGAAATGATTCTATCCTCATTTTAGAGTTGTCATTATAAGTAAACAAGTCATTGCCTACAAAGTACTAAACAGGAATAAGCACATAATAAGTATAAAACAAATAGTACATATTTACTTATTTTTACTCTATTATTCAAAGGTAGTTTTTACACTTTATCAGAAAATTTTTCATGGAAGCAAATTTTATTAAAAGTCAGTAGCTACTAAAATATGATGCTTTTGCAATTTGCTTTTTTTCCCTCTGAATTCCATTTCCTGTTCTTAACAAAGTTTTTAGTTTAGACACATTTTTGCTGTCATTAAAATAACCACATAAGCTCAACTATACAATATGGTCTTTTCTATCAGATGTATTAAGGGAACAATTTATATATATAAATTTATATATGTCCTTTATTTATTGATTGATTTCAGAGAGGAAAGGGTAGGGAGAGAGACAGAAACATCAATGATGAGAGAGAATCATTGATTGGCTGCCTCCTGCATGCCCCCACTGGGGATCAAGCCCGCAACCCAGGCATGAGCCCTGAACTGGAATCAAACTCAGGACCCTTCACTTCACAGACTGATGCTTTATCCAACGAACCAAACCAGCTAGGGCAGGAAACAATTTTTCTTATTCCCTAAAAGTTAGATGGCTATTGCTGTTTATTAGCTTTTATATTCTTACCTAACTTTCAATTTTTAAAATGTTGTTCTCTCCTATCTGTCCATTTCAAATTTACCAAAATTATGTACAAAATCAACAATACTATCTCCATCCCTTTCTAAACACTTAAAAAAAAAAAACACCTAAAAGCTAATATATCTATAAAAGTTACTGACATCATACAGCGTCTACATGAGTATAAGTACAGTATATGATCAAAACACTTTATTTTCTTGACTATAAATTGCCCTCTTTAGGCACATTCACATTTAGAAATAAGTGTCAAGAATATACTTTTAAAATGGAAAAGACAATGGCATTTTCATTTATTAGGGGAGTTTTTAGAGCTGAGAGCTATGGGTATGGGAGTGAAAGTTTGATTCTATGTAGTTTGTAGTATATTGTCAGTGCTCAATATAAGAAAAATAGACATAATAAAATTTCTATTTGAATTGTATATAAACAAAAAAAAGACTTCAAAATATGTATCTTATTAATAAGCCATCTCAATGGCACAGCCTCCAGTGACATATCCTATATTTTAAATTTTACAATCTGAATTGTCACCTGTTATATCATATTACAGTTTGAGAATGTGACAATACTATATATAAAAGAATTTGGAACTTAGTCACAAAGCTTCAACAATACAGAATAATTTTACTATTTCATATTATGATGCTTTTCTTAAGCATAGAATGACATAGAGCCCTTTACCTTTGTACTCTACATTCAGCAAAGGTCTCATGACTAGATCTAATTGAATAGCATAATCTTATCTTTCATTCATCTTTTCTTTCCCTGCTGCTAAAAGTGTCCAGAGAGGCAGTGCCCTAATTAAGAAACCACATTTCTCATTTTAGCTTTGTCAGTCTGAGCTTCCCAAAAAGGAACAGATGATGGCAATCAATAGGAAACGGCATTGTGACAACGTATTGAACTCCTTCACCTTTAAGCTCATTTCACCACTTAACATATTTTTTTCAAGTGGTCTTTGGATATATTTAGACTGTCATTATACCTTTGGTGTTGACTAAAGCTTCATGGGATAAGCCATCTGCCATATCTCAGAATTATATAGTGTGTGGGAACAACAGAAAGTTAAATTGAGGTCATTAAGAATCTCCCCTTGCAACAGCAGAGACTAGTTAAACAAATCTTCATTTCCATAATATAAACTAATCTACCTTCTCCTTTTGTTAGTACTGCTTGTCCGGAGTTCCCCAGACTTACCCATCCAAAATGCAAAATATTCTCGTCAGAATATTCAAAATATAGTCTTCCAGTTTTGGCTAAACTAAACCTCTTCCGTGTGACTGCTATTAAAGCTTACTAGTAATTATCTTAACAAAGACGGAAGCCACATTAAACTTGGGAAATGCATTCTCAGATTCAGCATTCCCTTGAGTCAAAAGCTCAGGTCACATAATTCCTGTAAATCAAATCTGTTTTCTTACAGATGACTTACATAAAAAATGTATTGAGGAATACATTTTAGAAACTAAGATTCACCAACTTTATTCTGATTATTTTGTAATTTTCTCTTGTTCACCCCCTACTAAATCCCACCTTCTTTTCCTCCTGAATATTAACCAAAAAGTAGTTAGCTAAATCACAAGGAATCTGTAAAGCTTAAATTACTGTTTCAAAGTGCACAGATCATTGGCAAATAAAGCCATGACTGGAAACTTATTTGCATTAATGGAAGAATTATAGACATTCAGAATGCCCCAGAAACATATGACTGATTTTCTAAATCTTATTTTGTAACAGCTACTGTTTGTTACACACTCTATACATAAAAATGTTTTCAGCCCGGGCTAGGTGGCACACTTGTTTGGAGTGTCATCCTGTATATCAAACAGTTGTGGGTTCATTTTCAAGTCAGGGCACATACCTAGATTGTGTTCCTCAATAGCGCGCACTTTCTCTCTCTCTCTCACTCTCTCTCTCTCTCTCTCTCTCTCTCTCTTTATCTCCCCATCCCCCTCTCCCCATTCCTTTCTCCCTAAAAAGCAATGAAAAGATATCCTCAGGAGAAGATTTTTTTTTAAAAAGTTTTCAGTTTCAATAATGTCTTGTTTTTCATAGAAGCTACTGAATAGTTATCAAAAATTGACAAGATTATTATCACTTTTTAAAAATCTTTAATCTTGTTTACTGTTTAAATTTAACTAAATCTAGGAACTCTTCATTGAGATGTCAGTATAACAACATGATAAAGACGTTTAGGGTCAGAAAAATCTGAATGGGATTCCTGGCTGCACCATTTACTTCAAGTGTAAACGTGGGCAAATCACATAAACTCACTAAGTCTTAGTTTCATCACCCATAAAATGGAGGTAGTAATAATAGTAACCTCAAAGAATTATGAAGTTTAAATGAAAGTCTTGGTATTTTCTTTCTTTTTCAGGCAGGAAGCTCTTCTGGCTGCCATTAGTGAAAAAGATGCCAATATAGCTCTTTTGGAACTTTCATCCTCTAAGAAAAAGACCCAAGAGGAAGTGGCAGCACTAAAGCGGGAGAAGGATCGTCTGGTGCAGCAACTCAAGCAGCAGGTAAAATTAAATGCCTGGAGCAGTAGTGGGACCAGCTTTCACACAGTTCTTCACCCATATTAAGCCTTGTTGTCATAGAAGACATCTGATCTTCATATCTAATTAGTTTTTTACGTTTTTAGGACTTTCATGTCTTTTTAAAATTAAATTCATTGGGGTGACATTGGTTAATAAAATTATAAGGTTTCAAGTATATAGTTCTATGACACATCATCTATATATTGCATATTCTTCATAAGCAGGGACTTTTTCATCTTCACAAATCTCTCGGTATGTCTAGTAAATATTGCGTGTTTTTTGTAAGAGTACTGGTTTAGAAAATATCACAAGTCTTCCATGTTAGGTGACCTGCTAGCGGTTCTCAACATGTGGGTTGCGACACACAGGTTGAGAACCGCTGTTGTAGAGCCTAAGACCATTGGAAAACACAGATATTTACATTACAATTCATAACTGTAGCAAAATTGCAGTTATGAAGTAGCAACGAAAATAATTTTATGGTTGAGGGTCACCACAACATGAAGAACTGTATTAAAGGGTCGCAGCATTAGAAAGATTGAGAACCACTGGTATAGATAGATGAGCAGCAGAAACAACCCATTGTTCATTTACAAGTGAAAGAAAACTTTTCCAATACCCTAAAATAATGTGTCACAAGAAGAAGACATTATCCAATATTTGGATGCCTTTTAAGTAAAACAAAACAAAAAAAATGTGCTTATTAAAGATAATCTATCCAGTAGTTCAAAGTTGAAATTTGGTTTATCAAAGCTGATAATATGATAGAGTGCTGATTGCTATAGGCCAGTGGTTGGCAAACTGCAGCTCTGTTGACTAATGAGTTTGCCAACCACAGCATAGGCTAAGGGGTGGGGAAAATGGGGAGATGCTGGCCAAAGGGTACAAAGTTTCAGTTTCGCAGATGAAAAGGTTCCGGAGATCTAATGTATAGCATGGTGACCACAGTTAATAATACTAAACTGTATGTATATTTGAAATATACATATATTGCTAAGAGAATAGTTCTTAAGTGTTCTCAACACACACACAAAAAGTAACCATGTTAGGTAATGAAAATGTCAGTTATTCATTGTGATAATTATTTCACAAAGTATACCTTTATTAAAACACCATAAAAAAATAGAAAAAGAAAAATAACACACCACATTGTACACATTAGGTTTATACAATTTATATGTGTCAGTTATACCTCAATAAAGGGAGGGGGAGCTGATATATGAATTAGAAGGATATTATTAAAGAAAGACTTTCACTAGTTTGTAAGTATATATATTTAGCAATATCAGTTATCTTAAGTAGTAGTTAGGCCTAAAAATACAGACATATGATTACATTTATTCATGCTTCCAACGATGGTGTATCATAGAATTGTAAACTTGAAACCTATATAATTTTATTAACCAATCTTACCCCAATAAATTTAATTTTTAAAAATATGTCTTATATGCTGTGAGCAAGAATAAGCATTTTGCCAAATACATTTTGATTCTTTAATTCCTCTAAGTATGTAGTACTAATTTTTTGAAAGTGGATATGACATCAACGTTATTTTAATTTAAAACTTTTAGTCCTTGAATTGCTGGAATGTCTCAATCTAAAGGCATTTTCTAATAAGGAAGCAGTTAGCACTGACCAGGCTTTTCAATGAATGGACCTGCCACTGCCTGATGGGCAGTTGGCATTCATATGTGATTCCTGTTGTCAGAAAGAGGTGAAGCAACAGGGATTTACAGATTTTGCAATCACCCTCTAAGATGGTCCTGATTTACTTATACCCACACATACACATCACAGGGTAACTTGTCTCCTTGATTCATTCATGGTAATGCAGCACTTGGATAGGCTGCATCAGAGGAAGGAGCCGGGGCAAATGGCAAACATAAAAACTAAAGGTTGTCTAACAAACTCCAGATGTGCTGTAGTGAGTGCCAACCAGTGTGTTCTGATTATAAGTCATGAAGAAGCCCCCACTGTGATTGTCAAGTACCCGCTCTGGATTTAATGTAAACTCAGATAGAACCCTGGAAAGCATTAATACAGTCTTTTTAGCCACAGCATTTGTCACAAAATGGCCTTCTATTCAGCATTATTTTCTTCATTTTACCTCAAGAATTTTACAGCCTCCGCGTTGTATCTGGTGGTAGTGTGAAGTCTGGCTCTACCCCATGAGCTCTGTACAGATATGTCATGGGCAGGTTGGGCCTTTCAAGACAGGCTAGGTGGTTTCTTTTCTGTTTTTAAAAGTAAAGATAACATTAAATGATAAGAGCTATAAACCAAAAATTGATTTAGTTTGAATCTAGACAATCTTGTTTACAACTACAATTTTGTAATCATTTAATATCCTTTAATATTAGGTGCCAGACAATATACTGTTTTATTTCAACATTTTCTAGGAACAAGAGAAATAAAGACAACAATACTTTCCTTAAAGAATCTCTCAGTCTAGTGCTTAAAATACCGGTTGCCCTTAAACATGTGGCAAAGCCATCCTGTAGACAGTATAGTCCCTGGCCTTCCCATCTTTTTCTGTTGACAGCTTCAGCAAAACATCCTGCATTCTGTGATTTATTTGGCCATTCATTTCATATTCACTGAGCATCTAGTATGTATTGTCTCATATTGTATTAATGGAAAACAAAAGTCTTTCTTCCTAATAACAGCCTGTTAACTAATCAGACTTAGGTTATAATTCTAGCTATCCCTTTACCAGTTAGACAAATTACTTCTTTAAGATTCATGTTCCTCATCTTAGAATCTGGACAACATTACCTACCTCCTGGGTTGGTGTGAAATTAAATAAGGCAGCAAACCTAAAGCATTTAGGTTCTCCCCACATCTGTTCGCTTTCAAAGATAGCCATTCCATAGGGTGAAGCAAGCCGCAGGTGATGCAGGTTCATTGAGGGAAGTGGCATTTCAGTAACTATGGCTCTTGTTCACAGTCATTTCCAACAACTTCATTTTTCAACAGATACTGTGTTCAGAACTGCACAGCTAGTACATTGTGCTCTCCTCCTGAAAAGAACGTGTTTCCCAGAGGATTTAGATAAACAGGACAGTGCTACTTTTTTATCCTTTTTCTACCTGTTTTTTTTAATACAACTATTATATAGCATTTTTTAAATGTAGTCTTTCTTAAATCTTACATTTTGTTAGAGCATCATCTAAATGCCCACCTGTCCAAAGTTGTCATCACTAGGAAAATTATAACCCCCTAGCATACATTCTATTCCTCTCACTTTCTAGTTTTGTGACTTTTCCATTGGCACAGATGCCTCTTTTTTAGATCCCTAACTAGTATAACTTTAAGAATTATGGACTAACTAACAAAGATGGCTGCAATGTGTCTTATTATATAGTCTCGGGAGTGACTTATCATCGCCTCTGCCTTATCCTATTGATCACATACTAGACCAACCCTCCACAGTATGGGAGGAAACAACTCAAAGGTTTCGATAACTGGAGATTAGTGACATTGCAGGCTGTCCTGAAAGTTGGCTACCACAACAGGGGAATGAAAAACATACCATGGTATATACATAAAATGCAATACTATTCCGCAATAAATAGGAATCCACTCCAAATAAACACAACAATATGGATGAGTTTCAAGAAAATCCAGATATAGAAAAATGCATGCTGTGTGATTCCACATTTATGTTAAACTCTAGAAAAGACTACTTAAATCTATGACCTCAGAAAGCAGATCAGACAACAAATCAGAATTCATTTCATTTCTTCCCTACTCAGCTCACGTGAGGGGCCTGCAGTAGGAAAGGGACAAGTTATGTTCTCTTGTTCCTCTGTTTCTTTTGCCGTGGGTGTTGGGGTCCTCTGATACTGTTGCAGTACTCTAATGCTGCTTCTACAGCCAACGTTGATCTCTTAGGATCAGAGTAGAACCAAAAGACACAAGCCTGATTGTTTTCTATAATGTCACTTGACCCACAGAAAACTCATGTATTCTTGCCAAGCCTCAGTACTTCTCTGCCCATCCTGTCAGGTAGCCTCAGTATATTTTCCTCCTCAGATAGCACAAGGCACATCAATATGTCTGGGCCTAAGTAGGTATAAAGGAATGAGATGCCCATTGCCTTTTCTTGCACTCACACACACACTAGGATTGAATACGCTAGGATTTAGGATTGAATTCTTTTAGAGCCTCTCTCACTTAGCTTAGACAAAGGGAACCCTCTGTGCATAAATATATACTCTACGTGACATCAAGATTTCTTCTACCCATCTTAGCATCATCCGCACACCAGTCTCAAAACCAAAAGGCCATGTGCTGGCATGTTGGACTGGGGTACAGCAGTACTTTTTCTGCCAACTTTTAGCAAGATGTCTTTATAATGTGGCTTGCTTAGCTCTTCTTTATCTCTAGATTGGGTCCTGGTCACCAATTCTGGAACCACTGGAAAAACCCATTTATCACACTATTAAAATTAGTTTAAAAGTGACATCTAAAATTGGAATGAGAACAATAAAACTATATTCCATTCTGTAAAAGGAGAATAGTAAAGAGTATAGCTACAAAGAGCTCCTGAGTTGTTAGTGAACAGAGAGAAAAACAATAACAAGTAGCAGGTGTTAAAGTAGCTTTAGTGCCACAGAAGCTGTTTGTGGAAAGTAAAATGTAGTAGGCATTTACCTATCCCACTAAGCATTTTACATTATTGATAATGAGAACAGCCTTTGAGAGCATTCAAGTATCCATTTGTTCATCACACATGTATGATGCCAGCTACCTTTTGCTTAACTGAGCAGACATTCCTCAGAGATCACATTGTGTTAGCACTGAGGAGGAGCCTTTAGGTTGTAGTTGACAGTACCTTCTTTCCCTCTGTGACATTACCTCTTGATAGTGGCTACTGTTTTGTGACCATAGAAGGTAAAAGCCTTTTGTCTAGTTATAGTATTTAGAAGGAGACAGAGTAAGATTGCAATTCAGTCTGTATTTAGTGACTTAACAGCTCTTATTGACTTAGGTAAAAATGTTAATCTCTTTTAATGATCTTTTTATATATTAAAAATCACTATACTTGTTTCTCTAAACCACTACAAACATTAAGATCAGCTAGATTTTTTCCTGCTGATGGTATCCAGATTTATTTGAAAGGAACAGGATGTAAAGCATTTTCCATTTACTGTCCTCACCTCTGGAATTGCCTTCTACTTCCTCAGTTCAATCTTTACTTTAATCTTTACTTCAAGACTCATCTTTGTAGTTTGGAATTTTATAGCCATGAAATCAGTTGTTTTTCTTGTCATTAGCAAAACAATTCTGTGCTTTTTTTCCACTTACACATTCATCCTCTTTTGGGCATAAGTTGAAACATGAAAGGGGAGGAAGAAAGAAAAAAAGTAACTACTCACTTATACTACAATTGTTAGTTTTATTTATTCTAAACCAGATTATTCTCTTTGGTGTGTCTTTTTCTTCAGTTACAGGAATCCCCCTCCTATAACTGTTGATGTTTTGTTTTCTTGTTTGTATGAAGCAGTGATACAATATAAATAGCACTAAACTGACTGTCAAGAGACCTGAATTCCAGCTCTGCTGATAATTTAGTGTATGATCTTGAGCAGTAATATCATCATCAACTAATATATATCACTTCACAGGTTACAAAGTACTATTCAAACCCCTTAGAACAACTAACACCAGGGCTATTTGGACCAAGCAGCTATCTTACCTAATATTAGAGAAACATGTAAATTGATCATACCTCTCTATGCCACAGCCAATCAGAGTATGAAAATTAACCCAACAAAGATGGGTTCGGGGAACCTCCTTGGCTACAGGTCACACCCAGCCAGCCATCGGAAGGGCTGAGCCTGTGCTCAGAGAGGCAGGGCTGGGGCACTTCCCAAGCCTAAAGTCTGGGGCTTGGGAAGGGGCCGAACCTGTGACCAAAGGCAGACCATCTGGAAGTCAACACTGGGTTGCCCAGCTGCAGCCTGGCAACCCAACACTGACTAGGTGGCTGAGACCCAGAAAGTGAGTCAGGGTCTGATCTGCAGCCTCAGTGGAAGCTGTTGATCAGTGAACTTACCTCTATTGCTCTCCCTCTTTCTTTCTGATCTTTGCCAGCAGCCAGGCTTTTCTTTCTCTCCTGGCCTCTGCAGAGGCTGCTGTTAGGCCCCACCTCTTTGCTCAAGCCCAAAGATAGGCCTGAAGATGCTGATTGGCATAGGAACCAACCAACCAGAACCAAACGTGGGTGCTGTGGGGAGCCAGTGGCTATCTAGGAGGCAGAGCTTTTGATGCTGACTGACATAGAAACCAAACAATGAGAACCAAATCTGAGTGCTGTGGGGAGCCAGTGGCTGCCTAGGAGGTGAAGCTTTTGATGCTGGCATAGGAACCAATCAATCAGAACTAAATTGGCCAGCAGGGGAGGGCAGTTGGGGGTGAAATCAGGGCTGCCAGAGAGGGCAGTTAGGGGTAATCAGGCTGGCAGGCAGAAGCAGTTAGGGGCAATCAACAGGCAGGCAGGTGAGCGGTTAGGAGCCAATTGTCCCAGATTGTGAGAGGCAGTCAGACATCATGTAAGGGGTCCCCAGTTGGAGAGAGTACAGGCTGAGTTGAGGGAATCCCCCCTCCATCCACAAATTTCATGCACTGGGCCTCTAGTTTATGATAATAAAAGCATAATATGCAAACAGACCAAATGACCGAATAGCATAACGAATGTCTGGACAACTTTCCAGACGACCAGACTATGACACGCACTGGTATCAGGCCAGGCAAGGCAGGTGGGATGCAATTGGTCGCGGGACCCCGCTATTACCCCATGATCACCCCACAGAGGGATGCCCAGACCACCGGCCTGTGAGGCAAGTGATCATGGAGCCCCATCTGGGTGGGCTGGGCCTCTCTCTTTGGGGCGATTGATTGTGGGGCTTCCTCTATGGGGTGATTGATCTGGGACCCCCGCGATCAATCTGAGCCCCATGATCAATTGCTCCATAGAGGGAGGCCCAGGCCACCAGCCACCGATGCTCTGGTGAGTGAGTGGGGCCAGCCAGTGATCGCCCCGCAGAGCGAGGCCCAGGCCAACCAAGCAATTGCACCCCACACCTGTTGCCTGCAGAGAAAGGCAACTAGTGGCAGGGAAGAGGGGGCAGTGCTGCACAGTGGCAAGCAGTGGCAGCGGCAGGGGCAGGAGCGTGGCCAGCTGCTAGCAGTTTGGGGGGAAGAAAGTCCCAACAGGCTCTGATCGCTGGCCAGGCCTAGGGCCGCTATTTTAGGGGTCCCGGATTGCAAGAGAGCACAGGCCGGACTGAGGGACCCCCCGCTCTCCATGCACAGATTTTGTGCACCAGGCTTCTAGTCATAAATAAAAGTGAGTGAAGTGTGTAAGACAATAGGAGAGAGAGAACTGGGATTAAGTAGGAGCCACATGCTTTGTGTATAGAGGCAACCATTGGAATTCCAGCTTGTTATTACCATTCAAAATGTGGGCCCTGTTTTATCCAAGCTGCCCCTACCCCTCCCGAGAATCCAGATGTTTATATTAAATCTTTTTTTCAGTTGAGAAGTAACTGGCATATAACATTATTTTGGTTTTAAGAGTACAACATAATGATTTGATATCTACAGTAATAAAAAAGAAAAATGCTAATTGACTGTACCTCTGCTATTCCCACAGCCACTCAGGAGTGGTATGCAAATTAACTCAGCAAAGATGGCGGATAAATTTGCATATGCAGGCAGTACAGGCAGTGCCCTATGCTGCCAGTGGGATCCAAGCCACAGTCAGGGACCAGGCAGGTGGTGGGGGCAATGCCCTGAGCTGCCTGCCTGGGTCCAAGCACCAGGCAGCCCCTCTGCCTGTCTAGGTCCGAGCCCTGATTGTGATGGCGGCTTGGGCCCGGGCAGGCGGCAGGGACAGGACCCGATGCTTCCTGCCTGGATCCAAGCTGCCCTGCGATCACAGGGCGAAGGGCCCAGGCTGAGCAGCCCCGTGATCACAGGGAGAACAGGCCAGGCCAGGCCACCCACGATCATGGGAAAAGAGGCCAGGCCGAGCAGCCCTGAGATGATGGGGCCAAGCCATCCCCACAAACCCAGGCGAAGAAGCCGCTCCACTGAGAAACCTGCACTAGGGACCTGTTGGGGGCATGGTGCGGAGTCCAACCTCTAGCCTACAGCCATGGGAAGTCTTCCTGTCCCCGAAGTTAGGAGCACCAGCCCAGGTCTACCCAGCAGCCTGGTCCTGACTGTGGGGGTGAGTTCCTACAGGCTGGGATTTGATCCCCATGCATAGGAGACCAGTGCCTTTGTAATTGCTGTGTGTCTGGGTTTTAATTGGACAAATGACCGACAGTCCGGGTCACCAGCTTAGCAAAATCTTTTAGGAGGAGAATTCTGTCTGGGTTTCCTCAAATTCCCTCAGCCCCTACTCACCCCCTCTATAAAGGCGCAGAACAAGTGAGGCCCCTTAAATAAAAATCAGAGGTCTCCAGCAACAGTGGACCTCTCTCATCACAGTCATTTGGACTGGATGGCATTTGAGTATTTATCTAGGCACCATGACAGAGAAACACAAGCTCAAGTCATGATCTCTGCCCTTAAAAAATTCACAATCTTATTAGAGCGAGTGGATGATAAAAGCTCAGTAATAACATCAGAATATAAGGCAACAATACAGAGAGGAATAGAGGCAATTGCTAGAATAATTTTCCAATAATTAGTACAAAGAGTATGTGCTATGAATTAAATAAAAAAAATATGTGTAGAAGTAGCTACTTCATGAGTATGACATCCCTTCCTATTTATAAGGAAGTTGAGTTCCATGTGAACTGTGCACTATGCTATGATATTTGAGGCACAGGACAAGAGAGGCCCTAAGTGTACTCTGTTTTGATATTTGAGTCATTCTTTATTATTCAATGTGACTTATTTCTGTATGCCTCAGTTTTATAATAGTTAAGTTACTAGAATAATACATCTTGCTGTAAAATATTACTAGAAGATCAAATGATCAGGTGACATTTATTGTTATTTTCTATAAATGAACATAATCTCTGATATGCTAAAGTGATAGGTATTATAGAAATATTCAGGTAGAGAAACCCACAGGCTTAATTGCAAGTGAGGCTTACTAACACAATTCAAATTTTTTGCTTAAAAAAAAAAGCATGTAGCCAACTAGAAATTGAACCAAATATAAGCCCTTGAAGGACAAATGTAAATTGGATAAGCTTTGCTATTACAAGAGCAAGAAGAAAAATTTCAGATGCAAGAATGAAAACCCCATTGCATCCACTCTAAGTAGCTGTTAAAGAAAAAGAATGGTATACTATGAAAATACTTAATACAGATTGTAAAGACATTTGTTCAAAGAGGATTTCCTAGAGTAGGTGATATTTCAGTTAATTTTTTTAAATGTGAAAAGGTTAGCTAGATAAGAAAAAGTTGTAGGGGTCCTGAATTGCAGAGGTTGCAGGCAGGGCTGAGGAAACACCCACTCCATGCACAAATTTCGTGCACTGGGCCTCTAGTCTATATAATAAAAGCCTAAGCGACCATTACAGCAGAATGATCAGTCAGTATGATGCACACTGACCACCAGGGGCAGATGCTCAACACAGCATCTATCCCCTGGTGGTCAGTGTGTTCCCCCAGGGAGCCAGAAGCTGGGCTCATGGCTGGCAAGTATAGTGGCAGGGGCGGGAGCCTCTCCCTCCTCTGCAGCAGCACTAAAGAGCAACAAGCCGAGAGGTAAAAAGCAGCAAGCGGGTCAGCAGTAAGGAGCAAAAGGTCCTGGACTATGAGAGGGTGCAGGCCAGTTGAGTGAGGGGCCCCCCTTCTTCTCGCGCCCCCGCCCCCGCCATTCTTGAATTTTGCGCACTGGCTCTCTAGTATGTATATATTGTGAAATGATTACCACAGTAAGTCTAGTTACCATTCACAAACTTTTTCTTTATAATGAGAATATTTAAGATTTATTCTCTTAGCAACTTTCAAATATGCAATACAGTGCTTTTTCCTATAGTCACCATGCTGTACATTACATTCTCAGGACTTATTTATTTATAAAGTTTGTATTTATGACCCCCTTTACCTATAAATATTTTGATATGAGTGTTGACAACTAACATGTGTGTGTGTGTGTGTGTGTGTGTGTGTTTAAATATAAACCAGGCCACAGCTGCCTGACTTATCCTCTCTGGGTTTTATCTTCTTCATCTATAATATTGGATGTATTTTAAGGTCTAAAGTTATTTTTCATGTTTTGACAAATCAATATATTTACCTATAGTTATATCCTATATAATAAAGAGATAATATGGAAATTGACCCTCATGCCCTCACGTCACAAGATGGCCACCCCCATGTTGCCACAAGATGGCTGCCACAAGATGGCCACCCCCATATTGTCACAAAATGGCTGCCACAAGCTGGCCACCACCACGTTGTCACAAGATGGCCTGCAGGGGGAGGGCAGTTGGGGTGACCAGGCCGGCAGGGGAGGACAGTTGGGGGTATTTGGGCTGTCAGGCAGAGTGGTTAGGGGCAATCAGGCAGTCAGGCAGACGAATGGTTAGGGACCAGCAGTCCTGGATTGTGAGAGGGATGTCTGACTGCCGGTTTAGGCCTGACCCCTGCAGATTCAGGCCTAAACCAGCAATTGGAAGTCCTCCAAGGGATCCCAGGCTGGGCTGAGGGACACCCCTCCCAGTGCATGAATTCCATACATCGAGCTTCTAGATATCTAATAATTGCTTACATTAGGAATAGTTTTTTTTTAATATAGTTTATTGATTTTTTAAAGAGAGGAAGGGAGAAGGATAGAGAGAAATACCCTACTGGGCATGTACCTGCAACCAAGATATATTCCCTTGATCGGAATCGAATCTGGGACCCTTCAGTCCCCAGTCTGATGCTTATCCAGTAAGCCAAACCGGCCAGGGCTAGGAATAGTTTTAAAAGAAGCAATTATAAACCATAAGAAAACACATATGTAAGGATTGTTTAAATCTGTCTATAGGAATTTACTTATTTTGTGAAAGTAACAAGTATTTCATTTTGAAGCTGCAAAAAGGATCGTGATTACTCACTATCCCTTTAAATCTTGTTGTTATCATATAAAGAAATGTTATATTTTGATGAGTTCTGCTTGTTTGGAATTAAGTGAAGTCAGAGGTTGGGAGATATGGGGAAATCTGAATTCCTTCCAGTCTTCTTTCATCCATTTGTTCCATCTTTTTTGTCATCAATTCCAGATGTAGAAAAATTCTTCACAAAAATTTGATAAGACTCTTTCTTCCCTTCTTTTCTAGCATCAAATTTAACTTGTCCTTCCTATTGTCAGACTGCTGTCTTTTCTGCCACAGGGAATTTATAAATCTTTTGAGTTTCTTGATCCTTCTTGAATTGTCCCAATGCAAATAAATCAACCTAGGTTTCCTCCCCCTATGCTTGTGCCCCTCCTGTTTCAAGTGTACAACTCAATAAGATATCATCTGCACTCTGCATTGTGCACTCTCCACCCAAAGTCAAGTCTCTTTCTTTCTCATTTATCCCTGCTTTGCCCATTTCTACCTTCTCCCACCCTCTTTTCCTCTGGCAATTATCATACTATTGTCTGTGTCTGGATTTTTGTGGTATGTGATTTTTCTGCTTCTTCTATGTCTTTTAGGTGGCATAATTTATAACTGTTTCCTGTGCTCATTGACCTTGGTCTGAGGATCCCATTAAGCATAAATCTACAAAGATTGGTTTCAGGATATTTCTAAATTCTCTTGGTGGGAATTAGACAAGTATATTTCACAAAACATACTCCTACTGCTTCTTTGATCTCTTTTGAACCAATATGAATACCTATTAAAAGTGAATATGGCCCTGACTTGTTTGGTTCAGTGGATAGAGTGTCGGCTTGTGGACACAGGGTCCTTGGACACAGGGTCCTGGGTTTGATTCCGGTTAAGGGCATATACCTTGGTTGCTGGCACATACCCAGCAGGGGGTGTGCAGGAGGCAGCTAAACAATGTTTCTCTCTCATTGATGAGAGAGAAACTGATTTTGAATCAGTAATCAAAAATCTCCCAACAAAGAAAAGCAGTGGACCTGATGGCCTCACTCTTGAATTCTACCAAATATTTAAAGAACTAATACCTATGTTTCTCAAACTTTCAAAAAAATTAAAGACAAGGCAGTACTTCCTAGGAGACCAGTATTAACCTGATATCAAAGCCAGGCAAAGACATTATCAGAAAAGAAAATTACAGACCAGCATCCCTTATGAACATTGATGCAAAAATCCTCAGCAAAATACTAGCATCTAAAATTCAGCATCATAATAAAAAGATTATACATTATAACCAAGAGGGATTTATTCCTGGAATATAAGAATAGTTCAACATAGAAAAATTAATCTATATAATATCCCACATCTACAGACAAAGGAAAAAAAACACATGATCATCTCAATTGATGAATAAAAAGTATTTGATAAAATTCAACACCCTTTCTTGATTAAAAAGAAAAACACACTCAACAAAATAGGAATATAAGGAAATTGCCTTCACATAATAAAAGCCATGTACAAAAAACTCACAACAGACGCCGCCTTCTACCTCCACACCCCCAAATAAAATTTAAAAACTCACAGCAAACATCATACTTAATGGTAAAAGAGGGAAATGAAAGTTTTTTCTCATAGATCAGGAACAAAGCATGAATTCCCACTTTCACCAGTTCTATTCAATGTAATACTGGAAGTTCTAGCCACAGATTTTAGGCAAGAAAAAGAACGAAAAGTCATCAAAATTGGAATGGAAATTGTAAAATAACCTGTGTTTCTATAATTGTTTTTTTTAATTGTCTAAAGTTTTACAGATGTCTCCTTTTTTTCCAATTGATACCCATGCTCCCACTACCACCACCCCAGTGTCTGTGTCCATTGGCTATGTTAATATGCATGCATATACGTTCTTTGGTTGCTCTCTAACCCTTTCCCTACCATTTGTCTCTAGATCAATCTATTCTTGTTCATCAGATTATGTTCATCATTATATCCCACGTATGAGTTAGATCATGTGATATTTATCTTTTTCCCACTGGTTTATTTCGCTTAGCATAATGTTCTCCAGTTCTACTTATGTTGTTGCAAATGTTAAAAGTTTCTTCTTTTTTATAGCGGCATAGTATTCCATTGTGTAGATCAGTGGTCTGCAAACTCATTAGTCAATAGAGCCAAATATCAACAATACAACAATTGAAATTTCTTTTGAGAGCCAAAAACCGACTTCTGCACATGGGCCATGGAGTTTCAATCGCACTCTACATGTGCACCCGCACTTGGTATTTTGTGGAAGAGTCACACTCAAGGGGCCAAAGAGCACATGTGGCTTGTGAGCTGCAGTTTGCCAACCACTGGTATAGATGTTTTTTAATCCACTCATCTGCTGATGGGCACTTAGGCTGTTTCCAAATATTAGTTATTATAAATTGTGCTGCTATGAACTTAGGGGTGCATATATCCTTTCTGATTGGTGTTTCTGGTTTCTTGGGATATATAGTCCTAGGAGTGAGATTACTGGGTCAAATGGGAGTTCCATTTTTAATTTTTTGAGGAAACTCCATACTGTCTTCCACAGTGCTGCAGCAGTCTGCATTTCCACCAGCAGTACAGGAGGGTTCATTTTTCTCTGCATCCTCGCCAGCACTTGTAGTTTGTTGGTTTGTTGATGATAGCTATTCTGATAGGTGTGAGATATGGTACCTCATTGTTCTTTTGATTTGCATCTCTCAGATGATTAGTGACTTTGAGCATGTTTTCATGTGTCCCTGGGCCTTCTGTATGTCCTCTTTCAAAAAGTGTCTTTTTACATTCTTTGACCATTTTTTTATTGGTTCATTTATCTTTCTTTTGTTAAATTGTATGAGTTCTCTGTACATTTTGGAGATTAAGCCCTTATCAGAAATATCATTGGCAAATATGTTCTCCCATGCAATGGGCTTTCTTGTTGTTTTGTTTATGGTTTCTTTAGCTGTGCAGAAGCTTTTTATTTTGATGCAGTCCCATTTGTTTATATTCTCCTTAGTTTCCATTGCCCTAGGAGCTGTTTGTAAAGATATTGCTGCAACATATGTCTGCTATTTTGCTACCTATGGAGTCTTGTAGGATTTTTATGGTTTCCCATCTTACATTCAAGTCCTTTAGCCATTTTGAGTTTGTTTTTGTGTATGGTGTAAGTTGGTGGTCTAGTTTCATTTTTTTTTGCATGTATCTGTCCAAATTTCCCAGCACCATTTATTAAAGAGTCTGTTTTGACTCCATTGTATGCTCTTGCCTCCTTTGTCAAATATTAATTGAGCATGATGGCTTGGATCAATTTCTGGGTTCTCTGTTCTGTTCCATTGGTCTATATGTCTGTCATTTTGCCAGTATCAGGAAGTTTTGAGAACTGTGGGTTGGTAATATAGCTTAATATCTGGTATTGTGATCCTTCCAACTTTATTCTTCTTTCTCAGATTGCTGTGGCTATTCGGGGTCTTTTTTTATTCCAGATGAATTTTTTGAGAGTTTGTTCTAAATCTTTGAAATATGCCATTGGTATTTTAATGGGAAGTGCATTGAATCTGTAGATTGCTTTGGTTAGTATAGACATTTTAATGATGTTGAGTCTACCAATCCATGAACATGGTGTGTTCTTCCATTTATTTATGTCTTCCTCTGTCTCTTTTTTCAATGTCCTGAAGTTTTCCAAGTACAGGTCTTTTGCATCCTTAGTTAAGTATATTCCTTGGTATTTTCATTGTTTTTGTTTTTGTTTTTGTTTTTGTTTTTGGTGCAATGGTAAATGGAATTTTTTTTTTCATTTCTCTTTCTGTGAGTTCATTATTAGTGTATAAAAAGGCCATAGATTTCTGGGTATTAATTTTGTATCCTGTTATTGCCAAATTCATTTATTAGGTCTAGTAGTTTTTTGATTGTGTCTTTGGGGTTTTCTATGTATAGGATCATGTCATCTTCGAACAAGGGGAGTTTTACTTCTTCTTTTCCAATTTGGATGCCTTTTATATCTTCTTGTCTAATTCCTATGGCTAGCACTTCCAGTACTATATCGAACAGGAATGGTGATAGTGGGCATCCCTGTCTTGTTCCTGTTCTTAGGGGAAATTTTCTAGTTTTTTCCCATTGAGTATGATGTTGGCTGTACATTTGTTATATAAGGCTCTTATTATGTTGAGGTATAATCCCTCTATTCCCACTTTGCTGAGAGTTTTTATCAAGAAAGGGTGTTGGATTTTGTCAAATGTTTTTTCTGCATCAATTGATATGATTATGTGATTTTTGTCTCTCATTTTGTTTATGTGATGCATCACATTTAGCAATTTGCAAATATTGTACCATCCTTGCATCTCTGGAATAAATCCCACCTTGGTCATGTTGTATGATCTTCCTAATTTAATGCTGAATCCGATTTGCTAGAATTTTGTTGAGGATTTTAGCATGTATGTTCATCAAGGATATTGGCTTGTAGTTCTCTTTTTTTGTGGTATCTTTATCTGGTTTTGGGATTAGGGTAATGCTGTCTTCATAAAAAGATCTTGGAGTGTGCCTTCCTCTTGAATTTTTTGGAATAGTCTGAGGAGGAAGGTTTTAGTTCTTCTTTGAATGTTTGGTATAACTCCCCTGTAAAGCCATCCAAATCAGGGCTTTTGTTTGCTGGAAGATTTTTGATCACTGCTTCAATTTCTTCGGTAGTTATTTGCCTATTCAGTTTTTTTTTTATTCTTCTTAATTCAGTTTTGGGAACTTGTATTTTTCTAAGAATATGTCCATTTCATCTTTGTTGTTCATTTTGTTGAAATAGAGTTGTTCATAATCATTTGTATTTCTGTGGGATCAGTTGTTATTTCATCTCTTTCATTTCTGATTTTGTTTATTTAGGTCCTCTCTCTGCTTCTTGATGAGCCTAGCTAGAGATTCATCAATCTTGTTTATCCTTTCAAAGAACCAGTTCTTGATTTTGTTGATCTTTTGTATTGTTTTTGTTTTTTTGGGTTTTGTTTTGTTTTGTTTTGGTCTCTATATAGTTTATCTCTGCTCTGATCTTTATTATTTCCTTCCTTCTGCTTACTCTGGGCTTTTTTTCTCTCTTTCTCTTTCCAAGTCTTTGAGCTGCAGGGTCAGATAATTTATTACCATTTTTTTCTTGTTTTTTGATATACGCCTATAGGGCTATGAATTTCACTCTCAAGACTGCTTTCACTGTGTCCTGTAGATTTCGGATTGCTGTGTTTTCATTTTCATTTGTAGCCATGATGCTTTTTATTTCTTCTTTGATCTCTTTGGTAACCCATTCATTTTTTAGTAGCATGTTATTTAGCCTCCAGGTGTTTGATTTTTTTATTGTAGTTGATTTCTAGTTTTATGGCATTGTGATTTGAGAAGATGCTTGATATGATTTCTATCTTCTTGAATTTGAAGAGACTTTGCCTGTAGTCCAGTATGAGGTCCATCTTTGAAAAAGACCCATGTGCACTTGAGAATAATGTATATTCTGTGGCTTTGGGGTAAAATGTTCTGAAGATGTCAATTAATTCCATCTGATCTAGTGAGCCATTTAGGATTGATGTTTCTTTGCTGATTTTTTTGGTTAGAGGATTTGTCCAGTGATGTTAGTGGACAAATAAAGTCCCCTACTATGACTGTATTGCTGTATATTTCTCCCTTGATATCCTCCAGAGGTTTTTTTTATGTATTTGGCTGTTCCTGTATTGGGTGCATATATGTTTACCAGAGGTATATCTTCTTGTTTAATTGCTCCCTTTAGTATTATGAAGTTGCCTTTCTTATCTCTTGTTATGGCCTTCATTTTGAGATCTAATTTGTCACATATAAGTATTGCTACCCCAGCTTTTTTTTTTTTTTTCCATTTCCATTCACCTGAAAAACCTTTTTCCATCTGTCTGTGTGAGTCCTTTGTTCTGAGGTGGGTTTCCTGTAAACAGCAGATATATGGGTCATGTTTTCTTATCTACTCAGCTACCCTATATCTTTGATATGGCACCAAAGTCACAGGTATCAAATTTCTATATATTTCTAGGACAGTATAATCTCCAGTGACATAAATTAAGAATTTTTAAAAACCAGTCTATAATAATAAAAGCATAATATGCTAATTAGACCAGACATCCTTCTGGAGGACCTTTAGGATGAAGCTGGTGCTTCTAGGGAAGCCTTAGTCCCTGGTGCCTGCCAGCGGCCAGGGAGAAGCCCGATTCCCAAGTGCCAGAGGGAAGCCTGTGCCAGCAGCTGGGGGAAAAAAGGCCTACTCTTGCACAAATTTCCTGCATCAGGTCTCTAGTAATACAATAAATCAATGAGTTGGTAAAATTAATACTTATTGTTATCATTAATATAAATGGGAAGTCGATGCATGTATGACAAAGAAGGAATTTTTCTTAACTTGAAAACAAGAAAAAAAGTCAAAGTACACACCTGAACATACTTAGGAAGTCCAGAACTATTGTTGGTTCTCTAGGAAGTAGAAGTTTACCACTAAAATAAAACTATGGTTAGACATTAGTTTTGGATAATTAGATAAACCCAGTTGTGGATTAAGCATGGTCATCTTGCTATAGAAACAGACTGAGATAGGCTCTCCTAACCTATGTGTTTTCTAGAAGCTATTGATATGAATTGAGGTTCCTCCCAGACACACTCAGCCCTCTACTTCCTAAACCCATCCAGGAATGGGAAAGGGGTGAAAGAAGGCTTGATGGTGGATGGGGGGCCCACGTGATAGGGAAGGAAGCAACTAGAACATACCTTTTTCTGACCCAGTACAGTACAGCTTTAATAGCTAATCAGCTGTTTCCCAGGTACCTCCCTAATGGCAAAAAGAATGTTTCCAGTTCCTGCTGTGCCTTTAACCATATTTGTCTTTTTTCATTTAGTTTGAGATTTTCCTGGTTCTTAATATGATGAGTCTTTTTTTTTTTTTTACTAAAAAACCTAAACATTTTGGATATTGTACTACACAACTTTGGATCTTATTTAAACCTTCTGTTTTAGTTGGTTTTCTTTCTCACTCCAGCATGGGAAAAGGAAGATGCTGCTTCATCTTCCTTTTCTACCAATGGAGGTAGAGGTTTAGATTCCCCACTTGGTCTCTGTTTATACCCAAGGAGTGGGGCTCCCTGGTACTCCTAGGCAGAGGTGTGAGTTTCTATTTCCACTAGATCTCCACTGATGTATCCCTGCCAGGAAGGGACAGGAATACCTCTGCAAACACTGTGGGCTGGAGAGTTTGGGGTGGCCTCCTTACTGCTATATAAAGGTGGGATTTCTGACTCTGTGGCTTCCTCTGACAAGTCCCAAGGGAAGACCCACCCCTCTATCCACCCTTGATCCATTGGCACTGTGAAGTGGAGGCTTTGTTACTGCCAATTGGGGTGAATGCCCTGTCTTCCTCCTTGGCTTCCTCTGATGCCCTTCCTTGGGTACAGGAGAAGTTGTGACAGGAGAAGTCTCAGCTCACCTTTGCTGCCATTGTGGTAATGGGGCCAGTTTCTCTGGGGTAAAATGGTTACCTAAAATTTTGCTATCTTGCTAGACTGCCTTTTTCCTTTCCAGATTTCTTTGGCTAGAGGACACAGGCTTTTGTGATCTGTGACTGTTGCATATATCTGATAACTTTGGATTTGTCAACTTATACATGCTAACTATTACATGTAAACAATAATGTGATAGAAGATAAAACTTCAAAGTAAGGAAAAGGTTAAATAAAAATTTTGCTGATCAATTCACCAGAAGTCAGGGTGGGGAAATGGTGATGGAAAAAATGCGTGTAAGTTACAAAAAATAATGTTAGAAATAAGGTTAAATGTTATTTGTAAACAGACTCAATAGGACTCTGTGGCTTGATTGGATGTAGATATTAGTGGAACAGTAGAAGTCAAGAATGATTCTGAGATTTTTAGATTGAGCAATTCAGTGAATAATGACTATATTCATGGAGATAAGAACTTCCAGGTGGACACTAACTATAACCTCAACCTTGTCCCTAACCTCAATTCTAACCCTAAATCTCATGGTAATCTCAACCCCTACCCTAATCTTAAAACTAATGTCAACCCTAAACTTAATCCTATACCTAATTTCTCTATCACCTTAACCCTAAATTTAACAATAACCTTAACAATACCTCAACCCTAACACTAACCTTCACCCTAACACTACATCTAACCACAACCGTAGCCCTAACCAAAACCTTATACCTAACTTCAAACCTAACTATAAACCTGTACTTACCTCAGCCCTAACCCTGACCCTAACCCAATCCTTAATTCTAACCTTATGCAGACAGAGTACCCAAATAGGTGCAGAGTTATACCTGGAATGGTAAGAAGACCTGGGGAAGTAAAGAGGGGCTCACAGTGATCCCTGCATAGTGATGTTTTTGATGTATGCTGCTCAGTGTGTCTCTCATTATGAATATGTGACACTGATAAAAGGAAACCAGGTAAATGAAATAATAGAACAATTTAGAAGAACACCTTCTTATTCCTAAGGAGTTTCACAAATTACCTCTGTCATATTCTTATTTGCACAAGTATAATAATTTTAATACTGATTAAATCTGGTGTTGCTTTAGGTTTCCATTGAAGGATTAAGAAACCTTTTATAAGCTGGTAAACCAAGCCTACAACTACAACTTTTAGATGTTTTGTCGATGATGAGAAGTTAATATACACTGTGTCATTATTTATTTAGCCTCAGAAATACTAAAGTACACATACTATATTTGAATATATTTGATCTTTCCATATTAAGTAACATAAGTTTTCTAACAGCTATATACATTTTATGCCATCACTAGAGACCCGGTGCACAAAATTCATGCATGGGGCGCGGGGTTGTCCCTCAGCCCAGCCTGCACCCTCTCCAATCTGGGAACCCTTGAGGGATGTTCGACTCCTGTTTAGGCCCAATTCCACTGGGCAGTTGGACATCCCTCTCACAATCCAGGACTGCTGGCTCTAAACCACTCACCTGCCTGCCTGCCTGATTGCCCCTAACTACTTCTGTCTACCAGCCTTATCACCCCTTAATCACTCCCTGGCCAGCCTCATTGATGCCGAATTGCTCCTCTGCCAGCCTGATTGCCCCCAACTGCCCTTCCCTGCTGCCCTGGTCACCCCTAAATATCCTCCCCTGCAGACCCAGTTGCCCTCAACTGCTCTCCCCTGCAGGCCTGGTCCTCCCCAACTGCCTTCCCCTACAGGCCTGGTCCCCCTCTAACTGCCCTCTTTGGCCAGCCTGATATCCCCCAACTGCCCTCCCCTGCCAACCTGGTTTTCCCCAACTGCCTTCCCCTGCAGGTCTCGTCCCCTCCATTACCCTACCTTGCAGGCCTGGTCCTCCCCCAACTGCCCTCTCTTGAATGCCTAGTCTCCTCCCCCCCCAAATGCTCTTCCCTGCTGGCCCAGTCATCCCCAACTGCCCTCCCCTGCAGACCTGGATCTCACACCCCCCTGCAACTGCCCTTTCATGCTGGCCTGATTGCCCACAAATGCCCTCCCCTGTCAGCCATCTTGTGGTGGCCATCTTGTGTCCACTTGGGGGCAGCCATCTTTGACCACATGGGGGTGGCCATCTTGTGTGTTAGAGTCATGGTCAATTTGCATATTACTCTTTTATTAGATAGGGTTGTTCATTGTTTTTTATTTCAATTAAATACAAGTCCACGATTGGCAAACTCATTAGTCAACAGAGCCAAATATCAACAATACAATGATTGAAATTTCTTTTGAGAGCCAAATTTTTTAAACTTAAACCTCTTTTAACACTACTTCTTCAAAATAGACTTGCCAGGCTGTGATATTTTATGGAAGAGCCACGCTCAAGAGGCCAAAGAGCCACATGTAGCTCACGAGCCGCAGTTTGCCCACCACAGCTTTAGACATATGGATATTCTTTTCATTCACACCCCTCTACCTTTCTGTAGAACCAGGTTTGTCTTAAGGACCTGGATTTTATAACAACTCCAAACAAAGTTAGGCTTCTCATATTAGGGAAAAACTATTATTTAGAGAAAGAGGGAGGTATAACATAATTTTACTTAATTTTGACTATATTTGCCAGTACAAGATCACTCTTATAGCATCATTTGTTAACAGTTAAATATTAGAAATAACCTAAATGTGCATTAGCAAAGAGAATGAGACAGCCATTTATTTACTTATAATGGAAGACTGTTCAAGATGTAGTTAGGTAAAAATATAGTGTAGAATATTGACTAGAATATGCTAATATTTGTTGTGTATACACTTACAGAACCATGCAGTGTCAGGAAATCTTTGGAAATACATGCAAGAAAGTGGTAATTGTGGTAAGCCCCATGTAGTGGAACTGTCAAGATTAGGAGGTTGACTTCCTTTTACTGCCTAGACTCTTATACTATGTAAATATACAAAATATTCAAAATAATAATTACGTTTTTAAAAATAACATGGCAATTATGGGGAGAATTGGTCAGCTTTTGGGTTGCTGCAGCTGAGATGGTTTCATTTGGCTTAGTGCATAATAGAAAGTATTTGCAGAATAATAAGTTTCATGATTTCATCAGTAAACTAAAAATACTAATCAGGACCATAATTTAACTACCAAACTGATTTATTTAAAATCAAAATGAAATTAGTAGAAGACACATTTTTCTATTGTAGACCTAACACTCCAGTTGAGGTAATAAAATGGGATGAAAATGTAATCTGCTTGTGACAGCTTACATTATAGCACAGTTATTTTTTTTCTAATCTTGTTGCTGTCCCATTCCTAGTGCGCTGCTTCTCGTGAGCTCGTCCCAAGGCTTCCACTGTTTAACCAAAGGAAAAGGAACTTTCTAAGCTAGTTAGGTAATCTTTAGTCAAGTGTGTATAAAATGACAAACATGTGAAACAACTCAAAAAGTTAATGTGGTTTTTTTTATGAAATAAAGTTTTAAATAAAGGTCATTTGTTGAGATTTTGTTAAATTTATAACTAATACAATCTGGCTCATTAACTGAAATTAATAGGGATTAGGCTTTTTTTCATTTTGTATGTCAAATACCAATATAACAAATTAAAGCTTAATTAAAATTCACTAGAATAAATTTATTCCAAGGTTTAACAAATGTATGTGGATATAATTTTAATATTTTCTTAGGTATTATTATAATTGGAAGTAATTCAAATTATGAAGGTTAACATGTATTTATGGCATTTTTTCAAAAGATCTCAGTATTTCTAAGTATAATTATTTCTAAAACTTACTTAGGTAAGTTAATAGCACTATCACAAACTGAAAAACAAAGATTAGTGAACAACTAGATAACTGATCAGAATACAAACCTTTTTTTCAATACTAAGATGTACTGTTTCTCAGCTTAACTAAGTATTTTTCTTTGAAATATAGTTTCTGTAACACCTTGGTTGGGCATTGGCATCTTAGTTTTAGAAGAAAAGATTAACAGATAAAACAGCGACTTCCTTTTTCTCTGGTAGGATATGTACAGCTAGATATGCATTTACAACTAAAGAAGTTTATCTCAGCAAATTATTTCTCTCTCTTTTTTTTCTTCCTTCAGACAATCATTTTTTTATGTCATTTGACCAAGGGGAGTTCCACTATCTGCATAAGCACATAGCATGGTTCAAAGTACCTTTGGTGCCAGTAAAACATGAAGGACTTACTCCTTTTGCTTGTTTTGTTGGCCTTATTTTAAGAAGAGAGTGGTACAAGAGCTCCTTCAGAGCAGAGTCATTTACACAATCTGTATAATACCTAATGCTCTGTGAGCCATCAGATATTTAGTGCTCAACCCTCATGACTATGTAGAGAACAGGCTTCACACAAAATTTCCTAATACTAGACATAGGAACACTACACTTTGATAATCTTCATGTATTTTAGAAATGGAGAAGTTCTTATGATTATTTCTTCACTCACTTATATGGATTAGATGGGTGATCTTTGATCTTATCTGTCTAATGTGAACAGTTCCTTTGGGAGGCTTTCATACTCATTCCTTCAAAATACTTGAAATACATTCTGCCTTGAAGGTGGATTTGTGTGTGCTTTATTAGTTCTTTTAAGTTTTTTTAACTTACACTAGAAATCAGATATTAATGATTAGGTGCATAATGTTCTAAGAAAATAACTAGGGAAGTATACTTTTGCTGTACATACTTATTAAAGTCAACATGGAAAAGTTTCCCTAACTAAATGAATGATTTGCAGATATTTTGATCACTTTCTGGTTACACTGCTTTGCCCTGTCCTTTCTCCTTCCTCCTTTTCCAAGCTGCTTTGCATAAGACTTTTTTTTTTAAATATATTTTTATTGATTTTTTACAGAGATGAAGGGAGAGGGAGAGACAGAGTTAGAAACATTGATGAGAGAGAGAGACATCGATCAGCCGCCTCCTGCACGCCCCCCACTGGGTTTGTGCCCGCAACCAAAGTGTATGCCCTTGATCAGAATCGAACCCGGGACCTTTCAGTCCACAGGCTGATGCTCCATCCACTGAGCCAAACAGGTTTCAGCTGCATAAGACTTTTTACTTGTCATCACAATACCACATAAGAAAATCATCCTACATATTTTCAGTGTCACTATGAGTTATTTTGAGAGTATAAGTTTGATATCACAGATAATTCTTGATATATATTTTCTTTGCTTTCATTTCATAATGAAGGGAGGACCTGGCTTAGAAATGTGTATATATTGTTAGGTGAAAATATGAAGAACTAAATGCCCAATAATATGGGACTCAAACATTCATTCAATTGAATACTCTGCAGCTAGTTAAAATTAGATTTTAGAATAATATTTAATGACATAAAAATGTTTATTATGATGGTGATAGCTAAAATGTATTGGGTGTTGATATTTTGCCAGACTGCTTTCTAAGTGCTTGTGTTAGGTCAATTGATTAATCCCCACGGCAGTCTTATGGGCAGAAAGTATTGTTGTTCTCATTTTAAAGATGAAAACTTAAGTTCAAAGCATTTAAGTAGTTGTTCAAGCTTAGATAGCTGGTAAGAGATGGAACTTGAATTCAGACCTAGGCATCATTACATGAAAAAATACCAAAGAAAAATCTTTATATAGACCTAGACAAAAAAATTTTAATTCATCTAGTAAAGAAACTATCCAATCAAATTTAAAGCAGAATTAGTGGAGGGAAAGACACCATATCCTACCAGATATCAAAATATACTGTAAGAAAAAAATATATATATATATATGTATATATGTATATATACATATATATATATATGTACTGTAAGATATCTTAATTTTTTTAAATGCTGTATTGTAGCAGAAATAGAATAAATCAGAACAGCATACCATTTTCTATGTTCATAGATAGAGTCTGAATGAATACACCTAAATATTATGAGTGATTATCACTGATTAAAGGGATACACGTGATTTATTTTTCATATTATCTACAGTGAAATAGCTAAATCATATGTATTAATTAGCAAGTTTATTTTTAGTGCCTTTAAAACTTCAGCTTATAACAATATTTTATTAGTGCAATATATATTACTGTTTGATTTTATGTATAGTGTACCTTGTATTTCTGAATTGCTTTCTCTGCAAAGTGAATTTTTTAAAAAGTGACATATACATAACATTTCTATATATAAATACTATATATATATAATGTTAATTATATATAACTTCATGTATTCAGGGATTAAAGTAACCAATCATATAGAATTGCTTCCTTTATGGTAAACATTGAAAAGAAACAGCAACGGTAATAATTCTCTTCTAGTCTAGAGTTAAAGAAGAGGATTTCAAAATCTTTGACTTATTTTAAAGCCTGAATTATTGATAGTTTAAAGAAAAGATATTGAATGTTTTATGTGTAGCTTCTGCCTGATCACCTTACTGAACTTTATTGTAAATTGTAATAGGTGAGAAAAGTTTTTCAATTAAGTTTCTAGGATTTTCTAGGTACATAATCATTTCACTGCAGATAATGATAACTTTTCCTAATATTTATGGCCTGTATGTTATATAACACTAGATGCCCGGTGCATGAAATTTGTGTACTCATAGGGGTCCCTCAGCCCCGCCTGCGCCCTCTCACAGTCTGGGAGCCTTTGGGGGATGTCCAACTGCTGGCTTAGGAGAAGGCCTAAGCTGGCAGTCAGACATCCTTAGCGCTGCTGCACTCACCAGCCAGAGCTTCTGGCTGAGTTGCACTTCCCCTGTAGGAGCACACTGACCACCAGGGGAAAGCTCCTGCATTGAGCATCTGTCCCCTGGTGGTCAGTGTTTCATAGCAACTGGTTGTTCCACTGTTTGGTCTATTTGCATATTAGCCTTTTATTATATAGGATTCTCAAAATGAAACAGTTGTTTAAAAGGATAAGTATTCTTATAAGACTAGAGGCCCGGTGCATGAATTTGTGCATGGGTGGGGTCCCTTGGCCTGGCCAGAGTTTGGGGTCCACAGGAGATTGGCTAGTTGCAGGAGTTGGCTATGGGAGCACACTGACCGCCATCGGGCAACTTTTACACTGAGCATCTGCCCCCTGGTGGTCAGTGTGTATCATAGCTACCAGCCGGTCATCTGGTCATGGTGATTGCTTTGGCTTTCATACAATGAGTGGCCAGATTATTATGATCTATGAACACATAATAATCTGGCCACTCAGTGTACATCCTATATAATAAAAGGCTAATATGCAAATTGTCCCCTTGACCAGGAGTTTGACCAGCAGGCAGGCCAGCCAATTACCCATGTCCCCTCCACCTAGCCAGGCTGGCTGGACCCCATCCATGCACGAATTCATGTACCAGGTTTCTAATATATATATATATATATATATATATATATATATATATATATAGAGAGAGAGAGAGAGAGAGAGAGAGAGAGAGAGAGAGAGAGGCGCCAGATTATTATGCATTCAGAGATCATAATAATCTGGTCACTCAGTGTATATATAGACAGATGGGTCTGTATATCATGAAGTGAAAAATAGAATTACAGACTCCTATCCTATCTATAGGATAATATAAGCTTTATTTTAAGAAATAAGCATTGCTTAAACTTCTTAATTTGAGGAGATTACTTCCCCCACCCACCAAAAAAGAAAAGAAAAAATCCTGTACCAGTTTAGGACCTTGTCTTAGTTTGCTCAGGCTGCCATTACAAGATACCATAGGATTGGTGGCTTACACACAGGATTTATTTTCTCACAATTCTGGGGCTGGGAAGTCCAACATCAAGGTGCCAGCTGATTTAGTTTCTGATAAGAGCTCTCTTCCTGGCTGAAAAAGCCACATTCTTACTATGTCCTCACATGGCAGAGAGAAAAAGGCAGTGTGGGGGGAAGAGGTATCTCTCATCTAAAAGGGCCACAATCCTGTCCAATTAGGGACTCACTCCTGTTACCTCATTTAATCTTAAATATCTCCTAAAGACTTTGTCTTCATATACAGTCACATTAGGGCAGTGGTCGGCAAACTCATTAGTCAGCAGAGCCAAATATCCACAGTACAATGATTGTAATTTCTTTTGAGAGCTAAATTTTTTAAACTTAAACTTCTTCTAACACCACTTCTTCAAAATAGACTCTCCCACGCTGTGGTATTTTGTGGAAGAGACACACTCGAGGTGCCAAAGAGCCAAATGTGGCTTGTGAGTGCCAGTTTGCCAACCACAGCATTAGGAGATAGGGCTCTGATGTGAATTTGATGGGGGCTGGAGGCAAACCACCATAGGTCCCTTACCCAGGCCATCCCATGCCCCAAGGGAACACCCACCCTGATCCAGGACACCCTTTAGGGCAAACCAGCTGGCCACCACCCGTGCACCAGGCCTCTATCCTAGCTAATAAAAGAGTAATATGCAGATTGATCATCACTCCAACACACAAGATGACTGCCCCCCATGTGGACACAAGATGGCCACTACCAAGCTGGCCAGCAGGGGAGGGAAGTTGTGGGCAATCAGGCCGACAGGGGAGGGCATTGGGGGTGATCAAGCTTGCAGGGGAGGGCAGTTAGGAGTAACCAGGCCTATAGGAGAGGGCAGTTAGGAGTGACCAGACCCACAGGGGAGAGCAGTAATGGGCAAATAGGTGGGTAGGGGAGCAGTTAGGCATCAATCAGGCTGTCAGGGGAGTGGTTAGGAGGTGATCAGGCAAGCAGAAGCGGTTAGGGGCAATCAGGAAGGCAGGCAGGTGAACACTTGGGAGCTAGCAGTCCTGGATTGTGAGAGGGATATCCAATTGCCCGTTTAGGCCTCATCTTACCTGGATCAAGCATAAACGTACAGTCGAACATTCCTCAAGGGGTCCCAGATTGGAGAGGGAGCAGGCTGAGCTGAAAGACACCTATCCCTCTCCCCCGTGCACGAATTTCATGCACCAGGCCTCTAGCATCCCAATAAGGGGCGTGACTAGCTGGCCCACCTTCTGAAGCCCCTCCTTCTGCCCAGCCCCACCCCCAATAGGCCCCCACACCCTATTTGGGAGCAGGGTTAGCCAGCCCACCACCCACAGCTACTTCCCATGGCTCGCCTGGCCTGCAATTAGCCACCCACCCCAATTGAGGGTGGGGCCCAATGGCCAGTCACCCTCAGCCCCTCTCCTTGGCTGGCCCAGCCCTGATCAAATCCTGATTGACATGGGCCAGCCAGTCATCTTCTTGTTATCTCCTCCTCCCCATAGGCCCAGCCTTGATTCACCCTGATTGGGGCTGGACTAGCCAGACCACCCCACTCGTGCACAAATTCGTGCACAGGGTCTCTAGTATCCTCAGAAATCCTATTTATTTTATTTCAGACAGGATTAGTTTTATCCTTTCTTATGACATTCTTAAGGTCTTTGTTACTTTATTGTATCATAGAATTTTTATCTAAATGTAACCTTATGAATCATTTCTTCTTAGACACAAAATCGAATGAAGCTAATGGCCGACAACTATGAGGACGACTACTTCAAATCCTCTCATTCCAATCAAACCAATCATAAACCCTCCCCAGACCAGGTAAGTCTGCTCTTGAATTTTTTATAAAAAACAATTTATATGCTTCTATTTTTATATATTTTGGACTGTTATGCTACAGATTCTAGGATATAAGTTAGAAAAATAAAAATAATCTGTTTTTGAAAAGTCCATCATTTTTTCAAACCAGAGTTTCAGTTTCTGTACAGGAAGATAATGGATGATTCTGAATATATTAAGAGGAGGTAGTAAAATAATTTGAACACAATAAAGAATCCTTGAATTGGGTTGAGAAAAAAACTTAATCTTCTCAAAGGCGCATACTAATTCGTAACTGTCCTGCTTTTCTTACTAAAGAAATAATGTCTTATTAGAAAAAAAAATCTTGTGAGCTCAGTGAGGCACAACTCAGTGCAAAGGTAGCTATTCTTTAATTGCAAATTTTAAAGTCTCTGCTCATCATCTATTACATATAAAGATTGAAACAGTTTTTTCATTCCATCACCTTGGAGGATTCCTCCAGTATGTTATTTTCAAAGAAAATTGTTGCCTTCCACTTGTCATCAATGCAAAAGAGGCACTGATGAATCTGAAGGGAACAATATTCAACTCTATATAGTTTTTTTTTTTTTTAATGGAACTCTCCCAAGATCTTGAAAATGATGGATGGGGTAGAGTGGTGAACAGATTACCTCATGTCCCATTGCCAAAAATCAGATTTCAACATCTCCATCACAATCTTAAAATAATAGCTGAGGGGGGAGTAAAATAACAGTTAAGTAATTATATCCATATGATCAAAAAGTCAAATGAAACTTCCCTACTTAACATCTCTACTAAACAATGACCATGGTGTTATCTTAGGAGAAGAAGAAGAAATATTGCAGATGAAAGCAGCAATAATATCCAAATTGCATTTTTTTCCTAAGATTCAGAAGGTAGATGACATTTACTAAACCAGTTGAGTTGAGCCTTATATTTTAGGCAAACCTATATTTAATGTAGGCAAAATGGAGAATTGTCTGCCTAAGGTCAGCAGTCTTGTTTTGCCAAGAAGTCATTATGCTTTCTCCGCCAGCTCCTGGACACCTGGGATTAAATTTGTGCCAGTGTATACAAGATGAGTATTAGATCCTTTCCTTGAAACAGGTTTTGATAATAAATATAAAAGTAATTGGATGCCTGGGAGTAATGGGAGGCAAACAAAAATGGAGAAAGGTTGAAGAAAAGGCAAATAATAAAGAAAAGTCTTCAACTTGATAATTTTGCCCAGTCAAGCCCTGGTATGGAGATAACATCTTGGAAAGATGTTTGTCTAATATCTTGGAGATAACAGTTGCTTAGGAAGCATAGAAGTGTAACAACAAACCAAAAAAGAGTCAAGAAATTAGAGTCCATTTTCTTCTACTACTTATGCTTATGTCTTTGTTTTAAATACTAACCAACTCTTTTTCATTCCCATGCTGCCCCGGGGCATTGTTCCCTTCGTCATCTCTCTCCCCATAGGATGAGGAGGAGGGTATATGGGCATAGCCAATCAGATGATCTTAGTTCAGCCATTTTGTTCAGAACGGTGAGAAACGGCTTTCCTTAACTAGAGAAATGTTTTTTGTTTGTTTGTTTGCTTTCATTGTTTTTTGCACAATCATTCTCACATCATGTTTCTCTGTAATTCATAAAATCGTTTGGTGTGCCTTCTGGTTTCTCATTTCACAATTCCTGTGTGTCTTGCTATGCTTCTGGCATAATGGGGTTTGGGTTTTGTGAATTTTTTTTTTCTTGTGTGTTAATAGTCACTTTTATAATTTTTAAATACATTTTGGGAAAACTTCCAGGGCATATAACTAAATTTCTCCTGATGTGATTTTATTAATAAAGTATTCTATCTAGAGTGATTTTACAGTGTCCTGGTAAGGTTTATAGAAACTTACACCAAATTGGAAATAGAAAATTGACCAAGTACTCCGCCAATAGATTGGGGATATACATTTTTGTGATACTTAAGTATAAACATATAGTCTTTTTTTTTAAGCAATCTGTACTGTAAACCACAGATTTTTGTTTCTATTTAAAGAAGAACTAGAGGCCTGGCGCATGGATTCTTGCACCAGTGGAGTCCCTCAGCCTGGTCTGCACTCTCTCTAAATCTAGTTTCAGCCTGATCCCTGCAGATTAGGCCAAGGGACCCCACCAGTGCACAAATTTGTACACCAGGCCTCTAGTATGCATAAAAAAATCTTTGTTTAATCTCTTCCCACTGTCCACCCATCCCCCTTCCCTCTGAGATTCATCAGTCTGTTCCATGTTTCCATCCCTGTGCGTTGAGCAACTGCCTTGTGGTGGTCAGTGCACGTTTTGGCTACTGATTGAATGGTCAAATGGTTGCTTAGGCTTTTATACATATAGATGCTCTGAATTCTCAGGGTCAGTAATTTTTATAGAGTGCCTGCCAACGATATCCCCTAACATTTTGACATCACTCTGAAACTGTCCTTTAAAAAAAGGAGCAGTAAAGAAAGCCTTTTTAACAAGTTAGTGTAAAGAATTCTTTTCCTGTCTGTTATGGATTGCTGCTGGGTCAAACAGTTGCCAGGACACTGTCTAGATTCTCCTTTCTGAGCCATTTGGCTGGAAAACATAGTCCAGCTGTAACAGTATCTCCCTTTGATCTGATGCCCTGGAGGTTTGACTAAGGAAATCCTTTTCTTAGGAAAAATAATAATTATGATTAATAATTCACACATATTGGTGGTCTTGCACTCCCTGGATTCACTGCCCATGCTTATTAGTGATCTCACTCTTTTTGGAGTTGGTTCTCCTTGAAAAGTCTATGTCTTGGAGTTATACTTCTCAAAATGATGGGGACATGTGTAGACCTCTCACTAGCAAACAGCCAAGAAGGATAATGAGGTAAGTTGGGGAATAGGGCATATACTGTGAGGATGGGAAGCTTTTCAAATGACTTCATCCTGAAACAAGGTGAAAGCACAATACCAACCAAAAAGCTCTTTGGGTTAGAAGGTTGCATGCCAGACAAAGCTAAAGCTTAGAAACCAGTGTGCTAATTCTCTTTACCTAATCTACATCGTACAGTTGTAGTTATTTGTCATCATGAAGCATGTAGGGCCATACTCTGGATGTTTGACTAAGGAAATCCTAATACCTCAAGCAATAAAGAAATTAAAATGCAATAAATAAATAAATAAATAAATAAATAAAGCAAGCAATCTGATAGAAATAATAATAATAATTATGATTAATAAGTTCACACATATTGGTGGTCTTGCACTCCCTGGATTTACTGGATGTATATACATGAACATGGACAGGATTATATTTTAGTTGCATACCCTTTTCTAGCCAATCAGAAGAAAATGTTAGTGTTATAGGAAACAAGGCCCATAGGTACCTTTACCAGAAGATTGAAAAATGAACAAATCTTCAAATAGGTTTGTTCCTAAAGTCTCCCTTTTCCTTTCTCTTTTCCTATAGTAGAATAATTCTTAATCAGAGTTCATATGCTACCAATTTTGTTTTTTTAATTATGCACTATTGATCTTACTTCATCAAAATATTATTTGCTATTGGTTTAACACATTGCAGTTGTAATTAGTAGGCAATAGCTGATGTTTCTATGATATGGTATTTCAAATTTTCTAAAATTAGCTATAAATATAAGGTTGTACCTAAAGAAATGCATGACTGCTCCCTGATGAAGTCTTGACTTAGCGATCTAGTTTCCTTCACCTATTCCTTTACTAATTATACAGAGAACAGATTTTCTGCCAACCAATTACTAACCAGGCCCAACCCTGCTTAGCTTCCCAGGTCAGATGAGATCGGGCACATTCAGCATGGTAAGGCTGTATATGAGAACAGATTTTCTTAACAAAATTATTTACTTTTGAAATTGGTGATTTACCTTAGCAAACTTGACATAAAAATATTTCACATGGATTTTCTATAGGCTGAGTGGAGAAAAGGACTCTCACTTTTTCTATCTTGAAGTAATACTTGCTTTATTCTATGTGTCTTAGGAGGGTTGCTTGACAGCACATTCTTTCAAACAAAATTTCAGTGATTAAATTTCTTTTATAGGTCATTCCTTTATAAAATTCAAGGTCTTGCCCTAACCGGTTTGGCTCAATGGTTAGAGCATCAGCCTGTGGATTGAAGGGTGCCAAGTTCGATTCTGGTCAAGGACATATACCTTGGTTGTGGGCACATCCCCAGTAGGAGGTGTGCAAGAGACAGCTGATCGATGTTTCTCTCTCTCTCTCTCTCTCTCTCTCTCTCTCTCTCTCTCTCTCTCTCTCTTCTTTCCTCTCTATAAAAAAATCAATAAAATATATTTTTAAAAAATAAAATTCAAGGTGTTTTCCAAGGGAGAAAATTCTTCAACATATGGGAGATTCATTTGAATTAAATTGAATTGAATTGCGTTTTCTTCTTTCTTGTTTTTCCCATACAAAAGAATCTATATCCCATGAGGACAGGGACTTAGAGATGTTTGCTTTTGTATTCTCATCATCTAGAACAGCGGTTCTCAACCTGTGGGTCGAGACCCCCTTGGGGGGTCAAACAACCCTTTCACAGGGGTCACCTAAGATTATTGGAAAACACCTATTTCCCATGGTCTTAGGAACCAACAGACTGCTTCTCGGTGTAGCAAAGTGTAGCAATGTAGTTTACTGTTGTTATATTAAGACTGTTACCCATGCTACACCACGATTCAAGACAAAATTTCATTTATTTGTAATTAGAAATAAATATTTCACAATATATAATTACATATTGTTTTTGTGATTAATCACTATGCTTTAATTATGTTCAATTTGTAACAATGAAAATACATTCTGCATATCAGATATTTACATTACAGTTCATAACAGTAGCAAAATTACAGTTATGAAGTAGCAACGGAAATAATTTTATGGTTGGGGTCACCACCACATGAGGAGCTGTATTAAAGGGTTGCGGCATTAGGAAGGTTGAGAACCACTGATCTAGAACAATGCCTAGTAGAGAGCAACTCTTATTAAATATATAGAGAATTAACTTAGGAATTCATGAAATTCAGATAAGAAACCGTAAAGTTTACATTGAAACCAAGAACATAGACTTAATTAGCTTTAATATCAGTATTTCTACTATAAGAAGTTTTGAAAGGGGAGAAGGGAAAAATGTCTAGAAGCAAAAAAAAAACTATTAAGAAATGTTGAGAATTTAAAAGAAAGTCATAATTAAGTGATAGAATCTGGCTCCTTTAATGTTATGCTAAATAAAAGGGGGTTGAGAAATTCAGAAATCTTTCCTATCTGCTAATTTAACAACCTTCAAGTAGAAACTTTTCTTCTCATAACCTGTAGTTTATAGCCATAAAGAGGATCCTGGAGTATAGTAGCTCTTTCTGGGCTTTATCTTATAGAGACTGCATACACTGGTACCAGACCACACAAATGAAGGGGAGGTACCTGCCCAGCGACTTGGCAGTTGGTTTTGGTATAAGATTAATCCACTGACTAAAATCTGGAAATGTGTTGCATTGCCTATTAGCTCAGCACTATAGCATCCAAAAAAAAAAAAAAGATTTGGACCAGTATGTTTTGAAACATTTCTTTTTTAATTAGAGGTTATGTAAATGTTAATACAAGCTTTTATGACAACTGCTTCTTTTTCTTTGGGCATTTCCTTTTTTTGTCTGTCCTAATTGGATTCTCCTTATCACATTAAAACATACTGAAATTATCCTATTGCTTTAGTACTACAATGGTTGTCTCTTAGGTCTCTAGAGAATATATCTGTAGAAGGGAAGTGTTAAGTCTTGTACAATTGAATGGGGTGGTGAATTAGAATATTTTAGTAGTATGGCCCAAATTAGACCAATGGTTTAAATCATTTGGACCAATACTAGGACTACTTTTTGGTACAATAGGCAAGGAATAATTTGACCTTTTATTTTTCTATTTCTTTATTGATTAATGTATTATATATGTGTCCTTATCCCCTCCATTCTCTCTCCTGCCCCCACGCATGCCTTCATCCCCCTGTTGTCTATGTCCATTTGTTTGGCTTATATACATGCATACAAGTCCTTTGGTTGATTTCTCCCCTCTACCTGCCCTCTGAGGTTTGATGGTTTGATCAATGCTTCTCTGTCCCTGGATCTGCTTTTGTTCATCAGTTTATGGTGTTCATTATATTCCATAAATGAGTAAGATCATGTGATATTTATCTTTCTCTGACTGGCTTATTTCTCTTAGTTTAATGCTCTTCAGTTCCATCCATGCTGTTGCAAATGGTAAGAATTCCTTCTTTCTTATGGCAATGTATTATTCCATTGTGTAGATGTACCACACTGTTTTAATCCACTCATCTGCTGATGGGCACTTAGGCTGTTTCCAAATCTTAGCTATGGTGAATTGTGCTGCTATGAACATAGGGGTGCATCTCTTCTTTCTGATTGATGTTTCTAGTTCCTTGAGATAATATTCCTAGAAGTGTGATCACTGAGTCAAATGGGAGTTCCATTTTTAGTTTTTTGAGGAAACTCCATACTGTTCTCCACAGTGGCTGCAGTAGTCTGCATTCCCACCAGAAATTCAGGTTTCCTTTCTTCTCTGCATCCTCGCGAGCTCTTGTCATTTTTTGATTTCTTGATAGCCATTCTGACAGGTGTGAAATGGTATCTCCTTGTTTTGATATACTGATTTTGTTTTATAAATGCAACTACTTAGGAATCTAGTAAGGAATTTGGAACTTGAGAGGTTAGGAAGAAATAGGAAGTGGATCTTGGAGATTAGAGAAAGTTTGGGTGAATAGAAGGGAAAAGAAAAATAATTTTAGATAGGAACCAGCTTGAAGGAAGGCACTAAGAATGAGAATATGATATGCAGGGGCTAGTACCCAAATTGGCCAGCTAAAGCATAGAGTGTCAATGTCCTTTCATTCATTGCATGGTTATGTACCCACCCACACTTCTATTTTAATATAAAGTGCACATAATTCAAATAGAAAAACTACAAATGTGAGTGGCTCACAAGAACAGATACATATTGAGCTTTACAGAAGATTAAAAGAGCAATCACCTTCCCTTGGACATTGTTTGACTCAGTGTTCTGAGTTGATTGCTTTCTCATCTCATTTGGATTCTTCAGGGTCCTAATCTGAATGTGGCTTCAGAACCAGATTACCTAACTTTATTTACTGGTAAAATGGGAATAATAATGTACCTACTTCATGGGAATGTTGGCTTATTAGATGAGCTAATATAAAGCCTTTAAAACATTGCCTTTACAGATCATGGTTTCTTTTCTTTCTTTATCTTTTTTTTAAATTAAATCTTTATTATTCAGATTGTTACATTTCTTTCTCTTTTTTCCCCTCCATAGCTCCCCTCCACCCGGCTCCCAACCCTCCCTCTACCTTTACCTTCCTCCTGTTGACCTCATCCATAGGTGTATAATTTCTGTCCAATCTCTTCCTGTACTCCCCTCACCCGTTTCCCCCTGAGAATTATCAGTCCACTCCCTTTCTGTGCTCCTGATTCTAGTATATTCACTAGATTATTCTATTGATCAAATTTTTAATTCACTTAATTTTTAGATTCACTTGTTGATAGATATGTATTTGTTGTTCATAATTTTTTGGCTTTTACCTTTTTCTTCTTCCTCTTCTAAAAGAGTACCTTTCAGCATTTCATATAATACTGGTTTGGAGTTGATGAACATCTTTAGCTTTTTCTTATCTGTGAAGCTCTTTATCTGCCCTTCAATTCTGAAGGATAGCTTTGCTGGATAGATTATTCTTGGTTGTAGGTTCTTGCTATTCATCACGTTGAATATTTCTTGCCACTCCCATCTGGCCTGCATAGTTTCAGTTTGAGAAATCAGTTGACAATCGTCTGGGTGCTCCCTTGTAGGTAATGAACTGTTTTTCTCTTGCTGCTTTTAATATTATCTCTTTGTCCTTTGCTCTTGGTATTTTAATTATGATGTGTCTTGGTGTGGTCCTCTTTGGATTCCTTTTATATGGGGTTCTCTGTGCTTCCTGGACTCGTAAATCTATTTCTTTTACTAGATGTGGGAAGTTTTCCATCATTATTTCTTTAAGTAGGTTTTCAGTATCTTGCTCTCTCTTTTCTTCTGGCACCCCCACAATTCTGATGTTGGTACGCTTGAAACTATCCCAGAGGCTCATTACATTATCTTCACATTTTTGGATTCTTTTTTCTTCTTACTTTTCCAGTTGAGTGTTTTCTGATGCTTTATATTTCAAATTTTTTACTTGATTCTTGCATTCCTCTAGTCTGCTATTTTTTTTACTTCAGTCAGTGTATGTTTAATTTCTAGTTGGTCCTTTTCCATCTCTAGTTGGACCTTTTCCATCTCTAGTTGGTTATTTTTCATTGCCTCTTGGGTCTCGCTAATTTTATCCATCTTTTCTAGGATATTCTTGAAAAACCTTATAAGTGTGGTTTTGAACTCTATATCCAGTCGTTTGTTTTCCTCCATTTCTTTTGTTTGTGATCTCTTCCCTTGTCTAGGCATTTTCACTATACCGGAGAACTTCTGTGTTGGATTCAGCCTTATGATACCAGACTTGCAAAACTGCAAAAGCCTCTCTGTTGAGCTTGGGATGGGTGGAGTCTCAGGGCTTAACGGACCACCTTGCCCCACCCTCCATGGCCCCTGAGTCTCATGTGACTGGGTAATCGCTGGAGCGGTCCCTGTATGCATGTGCACTCTTGCAGTGCTTCTAGACTGCTGCCTTTCTGCCTCCCCTGCGCTCCGGGACCATATGAGTCTGGGTCCCCAGGACTTCGCCCGAATCTGGGGTTTAGTGGAGTTAGAAGTAGCGCAGTTGGGATGCTTTGTCTCCTGCCCTTTTGTGAAAGCCAGCGGCACAATCAGCAGCTGGTCTTCTGCGGGCAGTTCTATGCATGCCACCCGACTTCTACCCTCCGACTCCCCCAAATTTCCATGGACTTCTCCCTTTTCACAGTCCAAACTCCCCCTGTATAAGTTTCAGCTGGACCTGGAGTTTAGTGCCATAGAATAAGGGGTTCAATGCCCTTGGGAGTCTCTGTTTCCCTCCTACCAGAGAAAGCCAGCCAGGTACTCTGGCACCCGCTCTCTCCACATGCGCGTCTCCATACCTCAGCTTTTTGTAGCTCCTCTGGCTCTCTGTGAGCCCCTCTCTTTCCTTCTAGCTGTAGAATTTCCACTCAGCCAGCTTTCCTGTGGTTCTGGATGATGTCCGTTCTTTTAGTTGTAATTTTGAGATTGTTGTGTGAGGCAGCAGTGTGGGTGTTTACCTATGCTGTCATCTTGGTTACTTCTTGATCAGTGGCTCAGATCATGGTTTCTTGATTAATGTTATTCATTAATGTCTTCAACCCATAGACACACACTATTGATAGCATTGAGAGTTTTTATCAAGGACCTCAAGACATACATGCCGCCCTGGTCCTGGATGGGGGATCTCAGGCCACAGCCCCCATCCTGCACTGGGCCAGGGGACCTGAGGCTATGCTCCCTGCCCAGCAGGTCTTCACAGGGTAGGACTGGCTGAGTCTGAATCTATACCAATGGGGGCGGGGGAACTCCAGCTGGGTCTGGGTCTCACGTGATTTTGAGGTGCATATGGATGGGTTGGAACTTGACTCTGGGTCCTGTGGTGAGCCCCAGACTCTGACAGGAGGAAGGTTTTCATATACATTTTACTGATTATCTTTCATCTCTGACACCTCTATTATAGAGAAAGGTCAAATAGCAATATTAAATTATTTCCTCTAATTCCTTATTAATGTGCACAAATTTCATGCATCAAGTTACTAGTAGTTTTATAATATAGTTTAAAGTCATGCTGTTGATTCAGTTCTTTTTCTCAAGATTACTTTGGCTATTCAGGGTCTTTTATGATTCCATACAAATTGTAGGGAGGGTTTGTTCTATTTCTGGGGAAATAGAATTTTGATAGGATTGCATTGAATGGACATATTAACTTCTCCAGTGTGTAAGCACAAAATATCTTTTTATTTATTTTATTTTATTAAAATATATTTTATTGATTTTTTTTTACAGAAAGGAAGGGAGAGGGATAGAGAGTTAGAAACATCAATGAGAGAGACATCGATCAGCCGCCTCCTGCATGCCCCCTACTACAGATGTGCCCGCAACCAAGATACATGCCCTTGACTGGAACCAAACCTGGGGCCTTTCAGTCCGCAGGCCAATGCTCTATCCACTGAGCCAAACCGGTTTCAGCTCTTTTTATTTTTGTATATCTTTCAATTTCTTTTATTAATGACTAGTAGTTGTCAATATATAAGTATTTCAATTCTTTGCTTAAATTTTTTCTAGGTATTTTATTCATTTTTTGTAATTTTTAAAAAATTTTTCCCATTTTTTAATTAATGCATTACATGTGCACATATCTTCCCATTGCTCCCACTCCACCTCACTCCCATGCATGCCCTAACCCCCCAGTGTCTTGTGTCCATTGGTTATGCTTATATATGCATGCATACAAGTCCTTTGATTGATATCTTATCTACCCACCTCTCCCTAACCTTCCCACTGTAATTTGACAGTCTGTTTGGTGCTATACTGCCTCTGTATCTATCTTTTTGTTCATCAGTTTATAATGTTTTTTATTATCCATAAATTACTGAGATCATGTGGTATTTTTCTTTCATTTCCTGGCTTATTTCACATAGCATAATGTTATCCAGATCCATCTATGCCGCTGCAAATAGTAAGAATTCCTTCTTTTTTTTTTTTTATACCACAGCCTAGTATTCCATTGGTAGATGTACCAATGTTTTATAATCCACTCATCTACTGATGGACATTTAGGCTGTTTCCAAATCTTAGCTATGGTAAATTATGCTGCTATGAACATAGGGATACATATATCCTTTCTGGTTGGTTTCTAATTTCTTGGGATATATTCCTAGAACTGGGATTACTGGGTCGAGTGGGAGTTCCATTTTTAGTTTTTTGAGAAACTCCATACTGTTCTCCACAGTGGCTGCAGCAGTCTGCATTCTCACCAGCAGTGCAGGATGGTTCCTTTTTCTCACCAGTACTTGTTGTTTGTTGATTTGTTGATGATAGCCATTTTGATAGGTGTAAGATGGTACCAGATTGTCATTTTGATTTGCATCTCTCAGATAATTAGTGACTTTCAGCATGTTTTCATGTGTCTCTTGGCCTTCCTTCTGTCTTCTTTTGAAAAGATTCTGTTTAGGTCCATTGCCTATTTTTTTATTGGATCATTTATCTTCCTTTTATTAAGTTGTATAAGTTGCCTCTAGATGTTGGAGATTAAACCTTTATCAGTGATAACATTTGCAAATATGTTCCCCCATACAGTGGGATTTCCTGTTGTTTTGTTGATGGTTTCTTTTGCTGTGCAAAAGCTTTGTATTTTGATGTAGTTCCATTTGTTTATTTTCTCGTTAGCTTCCATTGCCCTAGGAGCAGTATCAGTGAAGAAGTTCCTTTGGCATATGTCTAAGATTTTGCACCTATGGATTCCCTCGTATTTTTTTTTTATTTACCATCTTATGTTTAAGTCCTGTATCCATTTTTAGTTTATTTTTGCATATGATATAAGTTGGTGGTCTAGTTTCATTTTTTGGCATGTAGCTGTCCAATTTTCCCAGCACCATTTATTGAAGAGACTGTCTTGACTCCATTGTATGTTCATGCCTCCTTTGTCAAATATTAATTGGGCATAGTGATTTGGGTAGATTTCTGGGTTCTATATTTTATTCCATTGGTCTATGTGTCTGTTCTTGTGCCAGTATCAGGCTGTTTTGAGAACAGTGGCTTTATAATATAGCTTGAAATCTGGTATTGAGATCTCACCTACTTTATTCTTCTTTCTTAGGATTGCTGCAGCTATTCAGGGTCTTTTTTTTATTCCAAATGAATTTTTAGAGAGGTTGTTCTAAATCTTTGAAATATGCCATTGGTATTTTAATGGGGAGTGCATTGAATCTATAGATTGTTTTGGGTAGTATGGACATTTTAATGGTGTTAATTCTCCTAAACCATGAACATGGTATGTTCTTCCATCTGTTAACTCTTTCCTCTGTCTCCTGTTTCAGTATCCTGTAGTTTTCCACAAATAGGTATTTTAACAACTTAGTTAGGTTTATTCCTAGATATCTTAATTTTTTTTAGTGCAATAGTAAATGGGATTGCTTTTTTAGTCTCTCTCTTTGTAAGTTCACTATTGGTGTATAGAAAAGCCATAGATTTATTGGTGTTAATTTTGTATCCTGCTACATTATCAAATTTATTTATTAAGTTTATTAATTTTTGATGAAGTCTTTTGTTTTTATTTATGTAAAATATCATGTCATCTGCAAATAAGGACAGCTTTATTTCTTCTTTTTTATTTAGATGCCTTTTATTTCTTTTTGTCTAATTGCAATGACTAATAATTCCAGTACTATGTCAAACAGGTGTGGTGAGAATGGGCATCCCTGTCTCATTCTTGTTCTTAGGGGAAATGGTTTTAGTTTTCTCCATTGAGTATGATGTTCACTGTGGGTTTATCATATATAGATTTTATTATGATGAGGTATGTGCCTTCTATTCCCTCCTTATTGAGAGTTTTTATCAAGAAAGGGAGTTGGATCTTGTCAAATCCTTTTACTGCATCAATTAATATGACGATGTGATTTTTATATCTTAATTTGTTCATGTGATGCGTCACGTTTATTGATTTGTGCATATTGTACCATCCTTGCATTCATGGGACAAATCCTACTTGGTCATGGTGTATGATCTTTCTGATGTATTGCTGGATTCAATTTGCTAGAATTTTGTTGAGGATTTTAGCATCTATGTTCATGAGGTATATTGACCTGTAGTCCTCTTTTTTTGTGGAGTCTTTTTCTGGTTTTGGTATTAGGTGATGCTGGCTTCATAGAAGAAGCTTGGAAGTGTTCCTTCTTCTTGAATTTTTTGGAATTGTCTGAGGAGGATAAGTTTTAATTCTTCCTTAAATGTTTGGTAAAACTCCCCTTAAAGCTATCTGACCCCAGGCTTTTGTTTGCTGGAAGCTTTTTGATGACTGCTTAAATTTATTCCATAGTTATTGGCCTATTGAGATGTTTAGATTCCTCTTTGAGATTTGGTAGGCTATGTTTTTCTAGGAATATGTCCATTTCCTCCAGGTTGTCTAGTTTGTTGCAATAGGTTGTCCATAGTATTATTTTAACAATCCTTTGTATTTCGGTTGGGTCTGTTGTTATTTCACCTTTCATTTCTGATTTTGTTTCTTTGGATCCTCTCTCTTTGCTTCTTGGTGAGCCTGGCTAGAGGTTCATCGATCTTGTTTATCCTTTCAAAGAACCAGCTCTTGGTTTTGTTGATCGTTTGTGTTGTTTCTTTGGTCTCTACGTTGTTTATCTCTGCTCTGATCTTTATTTATTTTCTTCTGCTTACACTGGGTTTTTCTTGTTGCTCTCCTCCTAATTTTTTGAGTTGTATGATTAGGTAATTTATTACCATTGTTTCTTGTTTTTTTGCAGAAGGTTTGTAAAGCTATGAACTTCCCTCTCAAGACTGCTTTCACTGTGTCCCATAGATTTTGGATTGTTGTGTTTTCATTGTCATTTGTTGCTATGATGTTTTTTATTTCTTCCTTGATCTCTCTGGTTACCCAACACTGTTTAATAGCAAGCTGTTTAGTCTCCATGTGTTTGATTTCTTTGTATTGTTTTTATTGTGTTGATTTCCAGTTTTATGCCACTGTGATCTGAGAAGATGCTTGATATGATTTCTGTCTTCTTGAATTTGAAGAGACTTTGACTATGACCCAACATATGGTCTGTCTTTAGAAATGACCCATGTACACTTGAGAAGAATATATATTCTGTGGTTTTGGAGTGAAATGTTCTGAAGATGTCAATTAATTCCATCTGGTCTAGTGAGTCATTTAGGATTGATGTTTCTTTGCTGATTTTTGTTTAGAGGAGTTGTCCAATGGTGATAGTTGGATATGAAAGTCTTCTACTATGATTGTATTGCTGTCATTCTCTCACTTGATATGATCAGGAGTTTTTGGGGTTTTTTTTTGTATTTGGGTGCTGCTATATCGGGTGCATATATGTTTACCAGAGTTATTTCTTCTTGTTGGATTGTTCCCTTTACTATTATAAAGTGGCCTTTCTTACCTCTTGTTATGTCCTTCACTTGGAGATCTAATTTTTCAGATGTAAGTATTGCTACCCAAGCTTTTTTTGTTGTTGTTGTTCATTTCCATTTACCTGAAAATTTTTTTTCCATCCCCTCACCCTCAGTGTGTATTCGTCTTTTTTTTTTCTGAGGTGGGTTTCTTGTAGACAGCAGGTATATGGGTCATGTTTTCTTATCCAACCCCTTACCCTATGCCTTTTGATGGGGGCATTTAACTCATTTAGATTAAAGTTATTATTGATAGATACTTATTTGTTGCAATTTTTATTCTTTACCCCTGTGTTCCTTTTTAGCTTTCTATTTTTTTTTATTTTTTTTTTATCTTTTTTTTTACAGCAGATTCTTTAGCACTTCTTCCATTGCTGGTTTGCTGGTAATAAATTCCTTCAATCCTTTTTTGTCTGTGAAGCTCCTAATTTCACCTTCAATTTTGATTGATAGCCTCACTGAGTACAGTATTCTTTGATTCAGACCCTTCCTTTGCATGACTTTGTATATTACTTTCCATTCCCTTCTGGTCTGATGAGTTTCTGTTGAGAAACCAGTTCTAGTCTGATGGGGGTTTCTTTGTAGGTAATTTTCTGTCTCTCTCTGGCCACTTTTAAGTTTCTTACTTTGCTGTTGGTGTTTGCCATTTTTTATTATAATGTGCCTTGTCGTCTATCTTTTGGGGTTCATTTTGCGTGGGACTCTATGAGCTTCTTGAATTTGTGTGGGCTTTTTCTTCCCTGTATCAGGGATGTTTTCTGTCATTATTTCTTCAAACAGGTTTTCTATTCCTTGCTCAGTTTTCTCTCCTTCTGGAACCTCTATTATGCGGGAGTTGTTTTGTTTTATGTTGTCCCAGAGTTACCTTAGGCTCTCCTCCTGCTTTTTAATTTTATTTTCTAGAATCTGTTCTACTTGGGTATTTTTTCCTACCTTGTCTTCTAGCTCACTGATGTGGTCCTCTGCTTCTTCTAGTCCATTCTTGATGCTTTCTATTGAGTTCTTTACAGCAGCGATGTAATTTTTCATTTCTTCTTGGTTCTTCATTTTCTCTTGGTTATTCTTTATTTCCTCTTAGTTCTTACTCATGTTGTTGAATTTGTCTTTCAGTTTTTTCAGCCACCTCATGACCATTTCTCTGAATTCTCTCTCTGGCAGGTTGCTTGCCTCTATTTCGTTTACTTCATTTTCTGATGATGCTTGCTTTTCTTTTATATGTGTGCTGCTTCTTTGTTTCCCTATGGTCTCTCTTCTCCGGGTGTCTGGTTATGTATTTCTCTCTCTCTTGCATTGATTTAAAGGCACAAAGGCACACAATACAACACAATCAGGTACAATGCATAATGCACTGAACAGAAATATACTCATGATATTAATAACTACAAATAAAGGTGGCCACCAGAGAGAGGCAAATTAGGGGATAGGAGAGAAAGAAGAAGAGAGAAAAAAAGAAAAAAATAAAGGAAGGAAGGAAGGAAGGAAGGAAGGAAGGAAGGAAGGAAGGAAGAAAGAAAGAAAGAAAGAAAGAAAGAAAGAAAAGGAATACCAAAATGAAATTGGGAGTATGACGGGTGAGTAAGAGAGAAGAGAAAGAAAATAAGAAAGAGAAGGAAAACAAACTATATATATATGGGGAGAAGATGCCAATAGAACAGCCACTAATCCAAATAAATGCCAACCTTCCAAAAAAAGCATAACTAATCGATTCAAGCAAACAACAACAAAAGGACAGAGAGAAAAACAATTTGTTACATAGATAAGACAGAGAAGAGACAGTTGTGTATGGACGTGGAGCAGGGGATTGGAAATTAGATATATAAGTAGGATGAAATTTTAATGGGGTAAAAAGAAATATTAGGGAAAATCTAAAGTAGGAAACAGTTAAGAGAAACAGAACAACAAAAGTGGAAAAGTTAGGAAGAGAGTGATGGCATAAAGTTAAAGTTGAGATAGAGTAAAATGATGCTAAAGGAAAACTGAAAATAGAATGTAGAACACGAATCCAAAAGTAAAATAAGGAGAAAATAAAATGACACTTTTTTTAACAAAAAGGTAAAGTAGTAGTAGTAATAATACTGATTGAAAATAAAAATATAATAATTAAAAAGGTAAAATCAAATGAGGAAAAAAGAAAAACATTAGTTTCTTAAGTAAAAGATGAAAAAAAATAAAAATATAAAATAAAAAAGTAGAATGTGCACTACGGAAGGCACGCCTGTTTTCCGGTCAGGACAGTAGTGCAGTTTCCTGCATTCCACTGCTCCTCAGTGTTGTAAGACTGTACTGTGCAGACTTGCAGGCAGCTCTGGAGTTCGCCCACATGCACTTTTTCCTGTACTGATTTTATGCAGGCAGTGTGTCGTAATTTTTTTTATTCCTTTATTTTTGATTACACAAGAGTAAGTTTGTGATTCAGCCCCTGGGTGGCAGTGTTTCTGGATTGACCTCCAAGACTATAGGTCTTCTTTAGCCTGTGCTTAGATCCTACTTTCCCTGTGGCACTCAATATTAGTTTGTTTGTGTGGTCTTCCCCAGAACTGGTTCTCTGATGGCCACTCCCCACTCTATCCCCAGGTTCCAGAAAAACAACTTTCCCCTGCAGTCTCCTAGGGTCTCCCCAACTGGGTGATCCTATGATTTGGGCTTAGCAATCAGAACCAAGGATCTGAAGAGGAAAAAGTGCATGTGGGCGAACTCCAGAGCTGCATCCAAGTCTGCACAGTCTCCCTTACCCTCTCTTTTCAAAGCGGCAAGCACACTTTTAAAACTCCCTTCTGTGTCAGATAAAAATGGGTTGCTTTTTAGAGATCCCTTCTCTTAGCATCTCTAAGGACCCCCTTCCACATTCATGGATAACACCAGCCCCAATAGCCACGGATTTCTCTAGATGTAGACTTCCCCCAGTCTTCTAGTTCCCCCATGAATGTGTTTCTTTGTCCTATCAGGACCAGAGACCTCACATTATCCCAGGCGAAATCCGACCTTACCGTAGTGGAGTGCAGAGTCCTCTGAATCCTCTCTGAATGATTGCGCCAATTGGGGACCAGTGTTCTGGGATTCACAGCTCTTCAGTGGGTGTTGTAGGTGTAGATTTTCAGGCTTCTGATAACATCCACTTTCCCCTTCAAGATGGTGTGGTCTCCGCATCCGAGCTGGTGGCTTCGGGAGGGAACCCAGTAGCAGTGGGAGCTGCCCAGTCAGGAGAGCCCCATCCAGCAGTCCCCCATCTTCTCCTGGAGTATAGCTGTCCCTGAACTCGCCAACAAACACTCCCCATGTGACCCTTCTGTCTGCTCAGGGACAAAGATCGGGACACATCCCTCTATTCCACTGTCATTTTTTTCCCTATATTTTTCATTTTGATATCATTTTAAATGGGATTGTTTTCTTCACTTGTTGCTAATACTATTATTAATGTACTAGAGGCCTGGTGCACGAAATTCGTGCACAGGGGGATGTTCCTCAGCCCAGCCAGCACCCTCTCCAATCTGGGACCTCTCTCACAATCTAGAATTGCTCACTCCCAACTGCTTGCCTGCCTACCTTCCTGATTGCCCCTAACCTTTTCTGCCTGACAACCTGATCACCCCCTAACTATGCCCTTGCCAGCCTGATTGATGCCTATCGGCTCCCCTGACAGCCTGTTTGCCCTGACCTGCTCTTCTCTGCAGACCTGATCACCCCTAATTGCCCTCCCCTGCAGGCTTGGTCCCACCCAACACTTCTCCCCTCCATGCCTGGGTCCCCCCCCAACTGCCCTTCCCTGCAGGTCCAGTTGCCCCAACTTCCCTCCTCTGCTGGCCTGGTCACCTCTAACTTCCCTATCCTGCAGGCTTTATCACCCCCAACTATGCTCCCTTGCAGGCTTGGTCTCTCCTGCTGGCCTGATCGCCCACATCTGCCCTTCCTTGCAGGCCTGGTCCCTCCCAGCTACCCTCTCCTGCTGGCCATCTTGTGGCGGCTATCTTGTGTCCACATGGAGGTATCCATCTTGTGTGTTGGAGTGGTAGTCAATTTCCATATTACTCTTTTATTAGATAGCATTATTAGATAGGATAGATGCCTGGTGCATGGGTGGGGATCAGCTGGTTTGCCCTGAAGGATGTCCCAGGTCAGGGTGGGGGTTCCCTTGGGGTGTGGGATGGCCTGGGCAAGAGGCCTGTGGTGGTTTTCAGGCCGGCTATGCCCCCAGAGACCCAAGCAGAGACCCTGGTCTCTGGGATTTATTTATCTTCTATTTGAAATTTTGTAGCCTTGAGTGGAGGCCTCGGTCTGCCAGGGTGTGTGGAAAGCTTGGTTTTCTCTATCGCCTGGGGCAACTCAAGCCTACTGCTCTCTCCAGCTCTGTGGCTGCCACCATTTTTGTTGGGATTTATTTATCTTCTAAAATTAAAACTTTGTAGCCTTGAATGGAGGCCTGGGCCTGCCAGGTTGTGCAGAAAGCTTGGCTTCCTCCATTGCCTGGGAATCCCAAGCCTCCTGCTCACTCCATGCCACAGCCATCTTGGTTGGGATTAATTTGCATACTCACTCCTGAATGGCTGGTGGGCGTGGCTTGTGTTGTGGCAGAGTGATGGTTAATTTGCACATTACTCATTCATTAGATAGTATAGAAATGCAACAGATATTTCTGTATTGATTTTGTGTCTTACAACATTACTGAATTTGCTTACTCTTATGGTTTTTTAAGGAAATTTTAGGATTTCCTATATGTAATATGTCATCTGCAAATAGTGACATTTTTACCTCTTCTTTTCCAAGTTGGATACCTTTTATTTCTTGACTAATTCCTCTGGCATGGCTAATACTATCCTATATAATAGAAGAGTAATATGCAAATTGACCCTACAGTGGGACAACTTGTTGCTATGATGCGCACTAACCACTATGGGGCAGACGCTCAATGCAGCAATTACCCCTTGGTGGTTAGTGAGCTCCCACAAGGGGAGCTTTGCTCAGCCACAAGCCAGTCTGACAGCTGTGAGGGCTCTGGGGTTGCCAGAGGGATGTCTGATGGCCAGTTTAGGCCTGATCCCCTGGAGAGTAGGCACAGATCAGGCTGAGGGACCCCTCCCCCCAACCAAGTGTATGAACTTTCATGCACCGGGCCTCTAGTGTTAAATGAAAGTGCTAAGAGTAGGCATCCTTCTCTTGTTCCTGATCTGAGCTAGAAAAACTTTCAACTTTTCATACTTGTTCACTGTGGGCTTATCTTTATTATGTTGAAGCATTCTCCCTCTGTACCTGCTTTGTTAAAAGTTTTTATCATAAATGGATTTTGCATTTTGTCAAATGTCTTTTCTATATCTGTTGAGATAATCATATAGTTTTATCCTTTATTTTTATGATGTGATGTATTAGATTGACTGATTTGCAGGTAGGTATTAAACCATATTTTCATCCCTGGAATAAATTCTATTTGATCATGGTGTATGATCCTTTTAATGTATTATTGAATTTGGTTTGCTAATGTTTTACTGGTGAATTTTATATGCATGGTCATCAAGGATATTGGCCTGTACTTTTCTTGTGGTCTCCTTTTATGGCTTTTGTATAGGATAATGATTTGGAAGCATTCCCTCCTCTTCTATTTTTTGGAAGAGTTTAAGAAGGATTGGTATTACTTCTTCTTTGATTGTTTTGTAGAATCCACCAGTGATGTTTTCTGGTTCTGAATTTAGGGTTTTTTTTACTGATTCGATCCTTTTACTTGTAATTGGTCTGTTTTGATTTTCTATTTCATCATGGATCAGTCTTGGTAGGATGTATGTACCCATTTCTTCTAGAAATGTACCCATTTCTTCTGAGTTGTCCAATTTGTTGGTGTATAATCAATCGCTCATAGTCTTTCATTATTCTTTGTATTTCTGTGGTAGCAGTTATAAAATCTCTGCTTTTAGTTCTGATTTTATTTGCATCTGTTTTTCTTGGTCAGTCTGCCTAAAGGTTTGTCAATTTTATCTTTTCAAAGGACTATCTTTTAATTATTGTTCTTTTTAATCTCTGTTTCATATATATATTTTTTTATATAATCTTTGTTACTTCTTTCTACTACATGTTGGCTTTTTTTGTTCTTTTTCTAGTTCCTTGAGTAAGGACATTTATTTGAGACTTTCTTATTTCTTTAGAAGCATTTGTTGCTATGAACTTCCCTTTAGAAGTGTTTTTGCTGTATCACATACATTTTTGTGTGATACATTTCCAGTCTCAGTTGTCTCAAGGTATTTTTTGATTTAACCATTACCAACACCCTTTTAGGGCATAGAATACAAATATTCTGTTATCATTTTTTTAAAAAATAGTTTATTCATAGGAGAGTTTAAAAAGAATAGTTTGTTTCTGGTTCTAAGAAAACTTCAAGGCAAGTTAGAGACTGTCATAGGGAGAAAAGTAGGAGAGACCCATGCAGCCTAAAGGAGGCTTGCTGTAATGTTCCCTTTTTCCTATTTTACATTTTCCCCTCAGAAGAAAACAAGCTAATATTGATATGATTTGGGTAAGACATTTGTTTTGGAATGTATTTAATAGTCAGGAATGAGAGTACTTTTTGGTCATTTTGGAAACTAGGACCCAAGAGCTCTTTTTTCCTTAAAAACACATTTTTCTGCTTTAGAAGTATTATAACTGATGTGATTCCTTTGAAATAGTTCCTTTTGCCCTCCTTATGGCCCACGAGGGCATTTTGGTTCCCAGAAGGTACAATGCAGAGGTATTCCAGGTAAATTTACTTATTTTATTTCTGACTAGCATTTCTTTGATAACTGGTCACCAACCTGGAAGTATCTCAAACCCTCTGTGTTTTAAAGCCCAGCAGAGAGTCCTGTGTGTGTGTGTGTGTGTGTGTGTGTGTGATGTGACTATTGAAGTTTTATCTTTAAACCTCAATAAGAAGCAACTGCTTTCCAAAACAGCTTAAATCTGCAGGTCCAAAAAAAATGAAGGTTTTTTTTTTTAACTGCCACATTCATCAGTACTGCCTGAACAATATCAATAGCACTCCAAGGTATCACGGCATGGAAAGTTATCCACAAATATAAAGTCAGACCTAATTACTAATTACCTTTAAGAAGCATCCCATAGTGGCAGTAAACATTTTCTTCTGACATGGGGTGATTTTCAGGCAACAGCCACCACCTCTGCACAGTGGTTCTAAGTACTACTTTTTTTTTTTTTTAGACAATTTCTACTTTATTTTTTTTAATATTTTTTATTAATTTTTTACAGAGAGGAAGGGAGAGGAATAGAGAGTTAGAAACATTGATGAGAGAGAACCATTGATCAGCTGCCTCCTGAACATCCCCCTAATGGGCATATGCTCACATCAAGGTACATACCCTTGACTGGCATCGAACCTGGGGCCCTTCAGTCCGCAGGCCAATGCTCTATCCACTGAGCCAAACTGGTTAGGGGCTAAGTACTTTTTGACAGACTTAATGATTACCTCTTGTGTTACACGAGTGAGCTGTAATTTGTGGAAGAGACCTTTCTCATTGTATTTTGAAGATCACATTTATAGTGTTCCACAGGATCAGCCTTTATTTTTGTAGTTTCTGCTGAATGATTGAAGGTGACATTATCCTGTGACTCACTTGATTCATTTTGGACTGAAATTTGGTGTTTTAAATATCTCTAGAACATATGCTCTCAAATTCACAAGTTTTTTCTTGATGATGATCATTTAACTTATGAAAAGCTAGTCCTCTTGCTTATGGTATTATTTATGATTTAGACATTCTTCCTTGACAATAAAATATATCCTGCACTTAGTGCAAAAAGTTTCATCACAATTTGATTGTTTTTCACAGTCACCTGAAAATATGGGGTTTCACAGAGCACAATGAATATTTATTGAATAAAAAACTCGTGAGTTTTACCCTAAGAAAACACTCCATGTACTTTGTTTGAAGTACTCTGCATCAGTAGTAGCTGGTTTTAATCTTTTAATTTCCTCTGTTCCCTAACAAGGTTATCCTATAATCTGACATCATTCATGTTTATCAATTCCCTAGATTGATCTTAGCTCCAGTCAATATCCAATGCACCTTCTAGAATATATCAAGTTCATTACCTTCAGCCCCATTAAACATATATGGCAGAACCCCTTTTAATACCAGTTTTGGAAGACAGGCTTAGCACTTCCCTATTATATCACATTTTTATTTTTCAGAGTTCTGTTTTGGAGTATATAATTTGACTCACATTTTATCTGCACTATTAAACAATATTCTTGTTACCATAGAGTTCTATAGTATTCCTTTCATTAACTTGTCCTCAGCTCCTCACTAATTTGTTATTTTTTATACATTTTCTCTGTCTTTAGGATTATTATCTGTTTTGGGTTAAAGGAATATTTTCTTGGACACAAAAATGCATCATCAACCAAAACAAAAGAGTTCTTCTCCCTTGATGTGTCTTCCTTCTTCTTCGTGATCTTGGGATGATGAGGCTGAAGTTTCCAGCTGGATCTGGCAGTCAGCATCTCTGGGATAAATTAAATGAGCGTACTTGATTGAGGTGTAGCTGGACTGTATCACTGTCTTCCTATTATCCTAGGAGATCAAAGCAAAGTGCAAATAGAGGCTTAGTCTTTAAAATATTTAAAACAGATGGCTGATTCTTTTTGGTGAAAATTCAGGTTTTAAGGCAAACCACTTGTTAGCAAGATTTCTTTTCATTGATAGTCAATACTGAACATATACCATCCTTTCTTCCTCAATTTCAATACTAGAATCACAAACTTTTGCATGAATAGGGATTTGGCAAACCTAGAAAGCTCTTAAACTATCTGGGTTCCTTTTCTGGTGAATGTAAATAAGTTATTCAAATTTCCTTTGAATAATTTTGGTATTAAATGAAAATATCTTAAATGTTTACATTCTGATAATCATTTTGTTGGTGAGTCACTGTTTAAAATCTAGTATTCATATTATTACATCTTCCATAAATTAAATCAGGATGTTTATCCCTGGATTTATGTTTTAACAAACTGAAGAATGCATTTTCCACACTCCTTATCATTGACATCTGGGCCCTAAGTTTACATAGAATAATTCCTTAAGTGGGGTTTTAAGTTTTCTTTCATTGCTGTTTTTATTATTCTTCACCTGAGGATATATTTTCCATTGATTTTTTTTTTATTTTTTTTTAGAAAGAGTGGAAGGGAGAAGGGGAAGAGAGAGAGAGGGAGAGAAACATCTATGTGAGAGACATACACCCATTAACTGCCTCCACATGTTCCCCGATTAGAGCCGGGGATTAAACCTGATACTCCGGTATATGTCCTTGACTGTGAAGTGAACCTGCAACCCTTTGGCCCATGGGCCGATGCTCTAACCACTGAGAAATCCAGCTAGGGCTGGTTTGGAGTTTCTTTTGTTTGGTTTAAAATTGACTTAAATGAGGAAATTAACTCAAAAATATTTATTGGGCCCTGGCTAGTTTTGCTTATTGGATAGAGTGTTGGTCTGCAGACTGAATGGTCCCAGGTTCAATTCCTGTCAAGGGCATGTACCTTGGTTTTGGGCACATCTCTCTCATCTATGTGTCTAACTCCCTATTCCTCTCCCTTCCTCTCTGTAAAAATATCAATAAAATATATTTATATTTACATATATATATGTGTGTATATATATATATACACACACATACACACACATATATATCCTATCTAATAAAAGAGTAATATGCAAATTGACTGTACATCCATTATACCCACAACCTATGCCCATCAGCCAATCAGAGCGAGTATGCAAATTAACCCAACCAAGATGACTACGGCCACAGAGAGAGCAGGAGGGAGGCTTGAGTTGCCCTTGGCGATGGAGGAAACCAAGCTTTCTGCAATCACTAGCCTGCCCAGTATTCCACTTAAGGCAACAAAGTTTCAATGACTGTGGGAGCAGAAGGCTTGGCTCTGCTCTAGGCTACAAAGTTTCAATATTAGAAGATAAACAAATCCCAAATACCAGGACTTCTGCTTGGGTCACAGGTGGGTGTGGCTGGCCTGCAAACCACCATAGGCCCTTGCCCAGGCCACCCCATCCCCCAAGGGAATACCCACCCCGATCCAGGACACCCTTCAGGGCAGAGTAGCTGGCTCCCACCCCTATCTATCCTATCTAATAAAAGAGTAATATGCAGATTGACCATCATTCCAACACACAAGATGGCTATCCCCATGTGGTCAAAGATACTGCCCCCATGTGGACACAAGATGGCAACCATAAGATGGCCAGTAGGAGAGGGCAGTTGGCAGGGACCAGACCTGCAAGGGAGGGCATTTGGGGGTGATCAAGCCTGCAGGGAGGGCAGTTAGTGGCAAACAGGCTGGCAGGGGAGCAGTTAGGCATCAATCAGACTGGCAGGGGAGTGGTTAGGAGGTGATCAGGCTGGCAGGCAAAAGCAGTTAGGGATAATCAGGAAGGCAGGTAGATGAGCAGTTGGGAGCCAGCAGTCCTGGATTGTGAGAGGGATGTCCGACTGTCCGTTTAGGCCCAATCCTACTGTGATCAGGCCTAAACAGGCAGTCAGACATCCCTCAAGGGGTCCCAGATTGGAGAGGGTGCAGGCTGGGCTAAAGTACACTCTCCCACCCCCATGCACAAATTTTGTGCATCAGGCCTCTAAAGTGTGTGTGTGTGTGTGTGTGTGGAGTCTACCTCTTACCTATATTGTACTAGATAAATAGATTAAAATAAATGCCTCAAATCCCCAAAACAAATACTAAACAATAGATGTTCTCCAACAGAAAAAAAAACTATACAAGGTGCAATAGAAAATCCCAGTTCTCCACAAGAGACTTAAGGTTCACAGAGGAGGTTACCTGTCAGCTGCCTCTTGTAGGAGCAATAGGCATTCACCAATCAGACTTAAGTTTAGATAAAGACACAGCACTTGCAATGATGCAGAAGCATAAATAGCATAACAAACTTGATATAATCTTAGTAGTTCACCCTGGATAGTGTGTTGGATATGTACTAATTACTATTTCTACATAGCACGTTGCCCCAAAACTTGGCAGCATAAAACAAAGCTTTGTTGTCTCAATGGTTTCTGTGGATCAGAAATTCAGGAGCAGCTTAGTAATTAAGTAATCTTTAGTTCTTACTTGGAGTATCCTAGGGATTATAGTCAAGATGTCAGGTGGGGATGGAGTATCTAGTTCCAATATGGCTCTGCCACAGTTCATGCTGGGGGTTAGCTGTTACAATGTCCTTGTGACATGATGGCTGACTTCCCCCAAAATGAATGATTCAAGAGAACAAGGAGGAAGGCATAATGTCTTTTATGATCTAGAATCAGAAGTGACATATCATCACTTCTACAGTGTTCCATTCCTGAGAAGCGAGTCACTAAGACCTTCCCACATTTAATGGGGCAGAATATCTTAGGCTCTACTTTTTGAGGGGAGGAATGTCACAACATTTTATTTAAAACCACCACAGAGCAGGAGTTGATTTACAAGCTTATGAGGCTGGTGCGGTGAGTGGCAGGTAATCAGGAAGACCTCAGTATACCATTGCAGTTTGTAGAGGTTGGACAGCAAGGAGCAAGTCCTGGAAACAAAGCCAGTTAAGAGCTTCTTCCTCTGTCCTGGAGAATAATGCTGTGGGCCCAAATGGGTACAATAACAGAAGAGTTTGAGAAGTGGGAATAGGTTTCTTATCAAGAAGCTTTGGGTCTCAAATTGTTTGTCTTCTTTGTTTTAGAAAATGGAGACCACAATCTGAAAGCCCAGTTATAGTTCTGAAATTTAACTTACCCACAGAACTATTCAGGTAAAAAGCAATTCAACAAAGCCTGTGTGTTCTGCAGTTGGTCAAGGTGAGAAGCATCAATCTTGATGCAAGAACAATAATTGAGTAACTTATGTCTGATCATAGTTATAAATCAGGCTACCTCTCTGGGTCTTGAATTTTTCATTTAGAAAGTGAATGAGCCATATTGGAATTAGATACTCCATCCCCACGTGACATCTTGACTATAACCCCTAGGAGACTCCAAGTAAGAAGGAAAGGTAGATGACTTAGATGATCTCCAAAATTCCTCCATTTTTTATGTCTATACTCACAATGAGACAGGATGCTGTTTTGATCCAATTAGCATTTTATACTTGTTTACCCTTAAGGATGCTTGACTGAATGACTCATTGTTTTTGTTGTTGTTTTTTAATATATTTTATTGATTTTTTACAAAGAAGAAGGGAGAAGGATAGAGAGTTAGAAACATCGATGAGAGAGACATCGATCAGTTGCCTCTTGCAGGCCCCCTACTGGGGACGTGCCCACAACCAAGATACATGCCCTTGACCGGAATCGAACCTGGGACCTTTCAATGCGCAGAACAATGCTCTATCCACTGAGCCAAACTAGTTTCGGCTGACTCATTGTTTACAAACATTTTAATGAGGTTATTCCAATGTGAAGGAATTTTCACTTGATATTTTCTGGAGCTAAACCTAAGTTAACTCATTTAATTTCTTTATCAATTTTTCATACATGTAATTGAAAATGTCAAACTTTTTCAATATTTTTATTTTATGGAATCATTTTAATAGCAGTTATTTTCCATATTTAAATTTTATAAAGATTTTATTTATTAGGGTTTTTGTCTACATGAAATTTTACTAATTATAACTTTCTGCAACTGTGGATTTTCTTTTCTTTCTTTCTTTTTTTTTTTTACAAGAGGAAGGGAGAAGGATAGAGAGTTAGAAACATCAATGAGAGAGAAACATCGATCAGCTGCCTCCTGCATACCCCCTACTGGGAATGTGCCCACAACCAAGGTACATGCCCTTGACCAGAATTGAACCTGGGATCCTTCAGTCCATACACCGACGATCTATCCACTGAGCCAAATGGGTTATGGGTGTGGATTTTCTTTTTATACCTACTACCAAATCCAATTTTCTATTTAGTCAGTGTTTTATTTAGTATTGATATTGCTATTCTTGCAAGTCTTATTCATTGTGAATTGAATTCTTATAAAACAGAAAGTATTATTTACTTATGTTAATAATCTGTGAGAAAAATATAAGAATTTCCTCTCTAATATTATAGTTACTCTGTTTCTGGAATCTTTCTATTGTAGGGATTTACAAATGTTTCTGTAAAAGTCCATATAATAAATATTTTCTACTTTGTGAACTACGCACTCTACTAAAGCTATTTCATTCTCAGTGCTGAATTTGGTCCACAGATTGTAATTTAACCACCTTTGGTTTATTGTATTGCTTATCCAACTCTTCTTTTCTCTTCATCACTTCACATGCCATTATGTAACAATCCACAATCATTGAATCTGAAGCTAAGAGCAAATGACAGCTTAAGTTGTCCTCAGGGTCTGAATGTCAGCTAACTTGTATTTTACATGTGCTCAATGCCTCACAAGGATGAACATTATTATTATTCTCATTGTACAGATGTGAAGCAGATTCTTGGAAATAAAATCCTATATAATAAAAGGCTAATATGCAAATTGACCAAAAGGGGAACGACCAGTTACTATGATGCATACTAACACTCAATGCAAGAGCTCCCCCCGGGGTGGTCAGTGTGCTCCCACAGGGGGAATGTACTCAGCCAAAAGCCCTGAGCCAGACTCATGGCTAATGAGTGCAGTGTCAGTGGTGGGAGCCTTTCCTGCCTCCATGGCAGCACTAAGGATGTCCAGAGTACAAGAGGGCTCAGGCCAGGCTGAGGGACACTAACCTCCCCCAGTGCATGAATTTCATGCACCAGGCCTGAAGAAGTTTAGCATATGCTGGCCATACTGATTATTACAATTCCATCCTATATAATAAAAAAGTAATATGCAAATTGACCATACCTTCACTATACTACAAGCCACACCCATCAGCCCATCAAGACCAAGTGTTCAAATTAACCCAACCAAGCTGGCTGCAGCCATAGAGAGAGCAGGAGGCTTGAGTTGTCCCCAGCAATGGAGGAAGCCAAGCTTTCTGCCCGCTCTGGCCTGCCTTGGCCTCTGCTCAAGGCTACAAAGTTTCAATTATAGAAGATAAATAAATCCCAGATACCAGGGCCTCTATTTGGGTCACTAGGGGGCATGGCTGGCCTGCAAACCACCACAGGTCCCTCTCCTAGACTGCTCCACGCCCCAAGGTAACCCCCACCCTGATCTGGGACACGCTGCAGGTCAAACCCATCAGCCCCCGACTCATGCACCAGGCCTCTATCCTATCTAATCTTATCTAATAAAAGAATAATATGCAAATTGACCATCTCTCAAACACACAAGATGGCTGCCCCCATGTGGACACAAAATGGCCACCACAGATAGCCAGCAGGGAAAGGCAGTTGGGAGGGACCAGGCCTGCAGGGGAGAGCAGTTGGGGGTGATCTAGCCTGCAGGGGAGAGCAGTTAGGGGTGACCAGGCCGGCAGAGAAGGGAAGTTGGCGGTGACTGGGCCTGCAGAGAAGGGTAGTTGTGGGGGACCAGGCCTGCAAGGGGGAGCAGTTAGGCATCAATCAGGCCGGAAGGGGCATGGTTAGGGGGTGGTCAGGCTGACAGGCAGAAGTGGTTATGGACAATCAGGAAGGCAGGCAGGCGAGCAGTTGGGAGCCAGCAATTCTGGATTATGATCTGCCCCTCTAGGCTCAATCCCACCAGGACAGTCGGACATCCCTCGAGGGGTCCCAAATTGGAAAGAGTACAGGCTGGACTGAGGGACACCCCCACTCCATGCATGAATTTCATGCACCAGGACTCTAGTAAAATATACTATCCCAAAAGTAACTAGTACTGAGTCTCATAGCTGGAATGTTGCAGACCCCGGAATTAAGGCAGATAGTCTGTTTCCAGACCTCATGCTCTTAACTAATATACTACACTGTGTCACAGAGTCATCAAGGCAGTGGAAAGATTTTATAGCACATAAGTGAGACAAGTCTATCTCTGGTGAAGGCAGCCTCTGGGTAAAAAAAAAAAGCCTTTTATCATCACCGTCTCTCAAACTGGATGCCTAGTAATTAACATGATTACCAGCAAATGACCTGTATGCTCATGGCTTACAGTGTTAGAATGGGTTGGTCATGTTTATGATCATGGCCTCAGCCAGCCACGTTGCCTTCCCTGGCACTTAAAAAATAGATATTTTTGTGTCCATTAAAAAATGTAGTGCTGTAAGGAGTAAATTCTTAGTTAAGATCATGAGATGTAGAAGCATACCTAAATTAATTTAATTCCATGGCTAACAAAAAATTTCATGAAGGAAATATCCAACACCAGAGCACATAAGGCAAGCAGCCAAGCAACTGTGCTTTCCTAGAAGGTACAAGTTGGAATTGCTCCAAGAGATCCAAAGATGCAAGAGTTTCAGTTCAGAGGAGCCTGGCCTCTGCCAAACAGACCACATTGTGCGCGCGCGCACGCGCGCGCGCGTGTGTGTGTGTGTGTGTGTGTGTGTGTGTGTGTGTGTACGTATACAACATGTGTTTTAAGTAGCATGTGAACCTAATCTTTATTCTCGAGCACGGTGATATATGATCATTGAGATGGGCGTGTTAATGAACCTTCAGTTATATTGAATTTACAGCACTAGGCTCACAGCATAGTCTAAGATGCACTTCAACCTTAGAGTGGCTTTACAGTGTTCTTTAAAGTAGTACATGTGGGAAGTGATGTGTGGATGATTTATTAGGTAGATGAATAACAAACCACCTGAGATCTTACTGCTTTGATGAATAAGGTGGCAGAGGCCTTGCTTCCTGTGGATGATCCAAAAAATGTTTTCTTGTCAGCAGTAGCATCTCATATGTGAGAAGATTATATCTGCTGATACCCACAAAGCAAATGAATATGAAGAATCCCCCCCCCAAATAGTGAGGTGCATATATCTGAGCATATTTGTTAAAGCATGTGGAGGGCTAGTCTTCCTGTTAGTCACAGTTGAAGTCTATGACACCAAAAGTAGACTCCCTGAAAAAAGGCCTCAGAAAGCAATAATGTGAACAGACTAATATGGTGAAGAAAAATGTTTGTCATTCTCTCATCCCTTTTCTTCTTTGATCTCTAGAGTTTCTGTTTCCCTCTTTCATTGTTTCGTATATTTAAACACCGGGATATATATTAGGTACTCTGATTATATTAGAAACATGATTTGTATTCTTCATATTTTCTCACTAAAACTGCTGCAAAATTTGGATGTTTGTGCATGTGTGTGGTAACTTTGTACTAAAAGGTAGGGCTAGAACCAGGTACATAAAACAGTTATAAAGATCCTGTACAGTTAGGGGCAAACAGGCTGGAGCCAGACTGTTTTTGGCTTACAGTGTTAGAATGGGTTGGTCATGTTTATGATCATGGCCTCAGCCAGCCACGTTGCCTTCCCTGGCACTTAAAAAATAGATATCTTTGTGTCCATTAAAAAATGTAGTGCTGTAAGGAGTAAATTCTTAGTTAAGATCATGAGATGTAGAAGCATACCTAAATTAATTTTTAATTTTTCCTCCTCCTATCAAGTCACTTTACAACTGTACTAGGAGCCTGCTTACTCTTTGTTAGATCATGTAGCTTCATAGGCTTAAATCCAGATGCACCCTATTTCTGGTTCTTGAAACTTTCTCCCTGCCTGCACCTTATTTTTCCACTTGCTAGTACGTACTTTCTCAGGACCTGTCAGGTTTGTTTTGCTCTTTCTGACCATTCTGTCTCATTCCAGTGAGACTTCCACTGTGCCAGTGCACTGATCTTTCAGTCAGCACTTAAGGGGCCCTGGACTAGATCCAAGGGGATCAGGGCACATGGGGCCTCCTTCCAAAGCCTACACAAAAGGCTTGGCATGCCCAGATTATTTGATCCTGAATTCCCCTGGCTGTGAAGTTATAGCATATAACATCAGTCACAACTTGTAGGGTTTCTGGTATATCTGTGCAAAGCCTCTTTTGTCATAGTCACTTTATATCCTAAAATAATAAAGCTTTGCTTAGGCATCAATGAGTAGTAATATTGGAAATGGTGTCTGTCAGAGTGTGTGTTATGCAAAGGAGGGGAGATTAATTCAGTGACTATATGGAGGTTTTATTCTCAAATAAAGGAAATGGGTAGAAAAAAATATTTCTAGGGTTGTTGTTTTTTTCCCACATCTTTTTCCACCCACAGCCTGGTAAAATGGGCAATGTTTAGAAATTGTTAATTCATGGGATTTGTTCATGGTTTATATTTTCAGAAAGAATTTGCTTTTTAAATATGATTTTCTGATTGACAATGGAAGAAATAAATTCAGGAAGGATAACTCTAAACAAGAAGATCCCTCTTAGATTCTCATATATATGACATTTTTGGTGAGAGAGAGAGAGAGAGAGAGAGAGAGAGAGAGAGAGAGAGAGAGAGAGAGAGAGAGAGAGAAGTTGAAATAAAGATTCTCCCCTTGGGTAGGTCAGGAGGAGAGATAAGAGGTAAAGAGGAAAGGAAAAGAAGACTAGTGTGTGGAGACAAAACAAAGCTGTTACAGGTAGGGGTGGACACCATGCCTTTCCTGGAATTAGTTGCTAGCTCAATGAGAACTTAACTTTATTTCAGTTTACTAAAGGCCCGGTGCACGAAATTCGTGCACGGGGAGAGAGTGTCCCTCAGCCCAGGCTGCAACCTCTCCCTTGAGGGATGTCTGAGTACCCATTTAGGCTCGATCCTGGCAGTCAGACATCCCTCTTACAATCCAGCATTGCTGGCTCCCAACTGCTCACCTGCCTGCCTTCCTGATTGCCCATAACTGCTTCTGCCTGCCAGCCTGATCACCCCCTAACCACTCCCCTGCCAGCCTGATTGATGCCTAACTGCTCCCCTGCCAGCCTGTTTGCCCCTAACTGCCTTCCCCTGCAGGCCTGGTC